>JANHGB010022062.1:4229-14790 GCA_026283785.1 Coracopsis vasa
CACCAAACCCAAGGGATGCCCCAAGATGGGACCCCCCCCATGGGACATTCCCACCTTGAGCCCCCACCACCACCCATGGGCCACCCAGTTGCTGGGTTTGGGGGTGCTGAGGGGGTGCTGGGGTCCTCACGTGGTGCCCCCCCCAGCTGGAACCGCTGGACCCGTCCCTGCTGCAGCAGAAACCGAACGTGAACGCGGCGGCCGCACTGGAGAAAGTCATCGAGATCCAGAGTGAGCCCGGCGGGGGGCGGGGAGGGCCGCAGGTGGATCAGGGACCGGCCGCGGCCTCTCGCTGTGCGCAGGCGGGAGGCGGTGGCTGCTGCCCGGCCGGACCTGCTCGGGAGGCACTCGGCGTGGCTTTGGGCTGAGTTCTCTGTGGGAAGTTGATCGTACTGGGGCAGCTGGCACATAAACGCAGGGAAAGATGCGAGAAACAGCAGCTGCAGTGCCATAGAGCAGCGGGGTCTTTTCACTTCGTTCACTAGGACTATTTTGATATCGTATTTATTTTCTTTTTACCTGTACTTAACTGCACTTTTTTTTTGTTCTTAGGTTTTTTTTTGTTTCTGTTTTTTGTTTTTTTTGGTTGTTTTTTTTTCTTGGGGGGGGGGGAGGTTTCCCTCTCTTTTCTAACATACGCTAACAGAATATTCACAGTGCAAGAGGTGAGTGACTTGCCTGGAAAGCTGGTACCACCTAAGCGACAGTAATCAGTAGAAGGTGGAAGTGGCTTTTTTAGCTGTGTCAAACAATACAAGAGTGATAGCAGTGAACTATAAGTGAGCATCGAAATCCAGTTCATGAGGAGAACAAAGCAAAGCTCTTCAGGTTTTGTCTCCTAGGTTGCAAAATTTAGCCAGAATCTGTAGCATTTGATACTGGAAATCAGGAACAAATTCATGTGGTGGTTAAACTTCAGTTACCAGTCAAAGTTAAACTAAAGTAACAAAAATAAGTTTACCATATACCACTTTAGTTGATATGACTTTCCTTTTTACAGATGACAGTGCAACACTGTCTACCTTTCCTCACATGCCTCTGACAGCATTGTTTCTTGTGCAGTTAATGTCCATTAAAGTCCACCTTCACTCTGTCCCTATATTTTGATATTTAAGGCATCCCCATAGCACTGATAATCCCATTTTGTGTTGCATATACTTGCTTAAAAAAGTTTTTTATGCAGTTTTGAACTATGGGGATATTTGGGAATGAAGGCTTTGAAATTTTTAAAGACAGTGGAAGTATTCTGATTATTTTATTCATTCTAACCTGAACTTTCTAAGTCCAAGCAAATCTAATGAGTACTGTCATGGGAACTAGAGGGAGCTGTGAGTTTCATTAAAACAAAGACAGAAACAACAAAAAGCTGGTATGTGACCACCGAGGTGTTTCCTGGCTGTTACGTGAAAAAACCCCAACACACTGAGGCCATCAGATTCTGCAGTACCGGTGACAGAGGCAGATGAATAACAGCTAACCTTAAATTTTCTCGTTATTTCTCATTTAGCACCACCCCCCAGAAGCAAGGGGACTGCAAAGGGTTTAGTTAAAAGGCTCTTTTTCTCTCTCTCTCTCTTTTTTTTTTTTTTTTTTAGGAGCTTTGTTGGAGAACATAAACAATAACTGGCTTAATGTTGAATTAACATCAACACTGTCACATAAAGAATTCTTACCTTTTTGGTAGCACTTGTTACGGCCAAAAATACAGATTTGATTGATTCCCTTATCTCAAGATCATTCAAGCACAGAAGTATCTGATACACCCAGCCTCCTGGTTTGTTCATATGTAAAAAAAAGAGAAAAAAAAAAAAAAGGTTTTATATGACAATTGTCAATGTCATTACAACTTCTGGGGTTTTTTTTTTTAATACTGCAAATTTATTTTTCTTACAATTAAGAAACTTAATGCTTACCATTACTTGGGACGTAGTTCTGGATGGCATCTGAGAAGGGCTTTTCAACATCAAGTGGAGAGTCAGCTACTGAACTGTCCATTTTTTCTTCAGAATTTTCTGAAGGAATCACTATTGCTTTTGAATATTGGTCACTGCTGCCTTCACTGACTGCAGCTGCATTCATTTCATATTCCTTCTCTGGTGTTTCTTCTAGTAGCTTTCTTCTACTGCCTACTCCTGCAAATAATTATGAAGGGAAATCATGCTTATTTTCAGAGGATTCAATTTAGACACACACACTTTTATAAGATATTAACCTCTACCAAGATTTTAATTTTTTGCTTATATTTTCCTCAAAGGCAAGCACTAGAGTGCTACATGAGGGTAAAAATCATGCTAGAGATCTATGATTTAAGAAATACTTGTTCAAATAGTGGTCTCAACAGACTTTGGAGGATAAAGCTAAAGCTTAAAAGCAAAACTTGTTCACAAAAACATCTGCTTAGTTTTGATAATTAGCCTATAGATTCCCTGTTCAGGATTAGTAGGTCTCTTTCTTACATTATCCCAAATACAACTGGGAAAACCTTTGCAAAAACAACAATTAAATATGCCATGTAGGATTAAAGATTAACAACTTCTCACAAGATAACAAACTTCACTGCAAAATACAAGAAACCACAGGCATGTTCATGGGGAAGTATGACTGAAAGCACCTTGCTGCCTCAGTTTCAGTGATTTGGAGTAAATTTCCTGAAGCCAATAAAATACTACTTCCAAAACAATATCATTTACAAATTGACTCGTTTGTTAACAAATTGATTAATTCTGTGCTTCACAACAGTACTGGCCAAAGATGGCACAAATAATCCAATAATCAGAAGACAGAAAGAGTAACTGGCTTTCAAACAGCATTCGACTGCTTTGCCTTTCTTAGATGTTTCCAGAGTCAGACTTGGTTCACTACCACATAGAGCTGTCTTGATGCCCAAATGATTATCTGCAGTTCTTGGTGTTTCTCTATAGCTTGGTAGTTTGCCTCCTGACTTTACAGATTCTTGAATACACAAGTATGGGTTTGGGGTTTTTCTTTACACTCTTTTAATGATTTCCATATTTTATTTTCCCTGTAGATGAGTTCCAGTTTTCACTCTTATTTTAAAAATTTAATTTTGAAAGTAAGTGTAGAGAATCCTTGGAGACAGTTCATTACAGTAACCTTTTATATTGGCATTTTCCTGACTTTCACTACTCTTAGAAACATTTTTTTCAGCACTGGAATCTAAACAAGGGTACATATTGTCTCTGAGATACTTCAGGTTGTAGTACTGTTTCAACAGTGTCCTGATTTCTGCTGGGATAGAGTTATTTTTCTTAGCTGGTGCAGTGCTGTGTTTTGGCTTTAGTCTGAGAATAATACTGATAACACACTGATGTTTTAGTTGTTGCTAAGCAGTACTTACTCAAAGTCAAGGACTTTTCAGTTTCCCATGGCCTGCCAGTGAGGAGGGGCACAACAAGCCGGAAGGGAGCATGACCCAAAGTAGCCAAAGGAATATTCCAAACCACAGAAAGTAGTGTTCAGTATAGAAACTGGGGAAAGGGTGACCAGGAGCCACCAATTGCTGCTCAGGGATGAGCTGAGCGTTGGTCAGTAGGTGGTGAGCAACTGTACTGTGCATCTCTTGTGTTTGTTGGGGTTTATTCTTTTCTCCCTGTTATCTCCCTTTTCATCATCATCATTATCTTTATTTCAATTATTAAAATGTTTTTATCTCAACACACAGGATTTGTCTTTTTCTAATTCTTCTGCCCATCCCACAGGGGGCTGAAGGGGAACAAGCAACCAGCTGTGTTAGCGGCTTAGTTACCAGCTGGGGTTAATAGTGATGCATTTGTGAAGCATCACTATTGCTAAACTAATTTGACAAAATGTTTTGCTTTTTCATTACTGTGTTCATTATTTTGCACAGCTAGTGACCAAAACAGATTGCTTTCCTGAATTGCACCCGTATCTTCAGACATCTCCTCCCTAGTTCTCTGACTTACTTGTACTTTCATTGCTCTGTTACTATTTCCTTGTAATATGTTACCATAATTTTCAGTTTGAAGGGTTTCTTCACTAAAAAACACATCATCATGCAAACTCTGCACTTGTTTCCCTTTGGCTGTTGAACTTCTCTGTGTCTGTAAAATGACTGAAAGGAAGAAATGGCTCTGTTCTTCAGCTATGCCAGGTTTCTCATCTGTAGTTTTTGTCTGAGGGATCACAGTTCTGATATGATAATCTTTGCTGATTATCATGTATGTATGTGTTACAATTAACAAAGCTATTTCAGATATTTGTATACCAACCTGACTGTCCATATTTACTTTCTGACTCCTGATTTCTCTTTTTAGCTTCAGTGTCTTTCAGCAGTTGGCTTTCTGTTACCAAGTCTTGTTCTGAACTGTAAGGTTCAACTGGCTTCTCTTCGTCACCTGTTGGCATATCAAAAAATAATTCTGTGCTTTTGGTGTCATTAAGAGTATGCACACTTGCTGCTGTCTCCCCAGGATTTGGCATATTTGAATCTATTATTTCTTGTGCATAATGCTCTTTATCATCTTCACTCATCACTGCTTTAACCGTCTCCTTAGATTTTTTGTCCATGTGTGATTCGTTCTGGTCTGAAGTCTGCACTTCATTATTATTTGCTTCATCCTGTGTTTCTCTGCTTTGCTGGTCTTGCACAGCAGTTGCAACTTTCTCAGCATGGACAAAATTAAGAACATTACTTAAATCCAAATTAAACCAATTTGATCCGGATTCTTGGCTTTCACTCTTTTCTTCTTCTGTCAGTAACTCTGTGACTGCTGTTTCCTGTTCATTATTGAAAAGTTCAGGCACACCAGAAACATCATGGATTTGTAGATGATTTTTTTCAGATGCCAAACCAACATCCACGTTCTGTTCACCAAAATACAGGAAATCTGTCAGTCCACCTTGAAACCAAGCAGATGCTGAGGATTCTTGTTCCTCCTCATCATTTGACTCCTGTAAATCAGTTTCAGCAGTTACCATTATTTTTCTGCTTCGGTAGGTATTTTCTCCTAAAGGTTCTGTAATGGCTTTTAAGGGCTCTCCATCATTTTTATTTCCTGTAGTGAACCATCTTGCAATCCAACTAGACTGAGTTGGAATGGGTTCTGCTGGGAAACTGTTTTGCATTTCTGGGTTTTCAGTATCATCTCTTCTGTTCTCATTTTTCATAAACAGCTCTTTGCTTGCAGACTCCTGCTGAGTGTGAGATTCCTTGGAATCATTTTCAGAAACTGATTCAACCTTTTCTTCCTTTTGCATAGATTCTCTTGTATACTTGAAGAGTTCATTTTCATGCAGCTTTGATTCTGCATCAGATGATGAATATTCTCTTTCTTTGTTGTGATCATGTAATGCACTATTTTCATTTTCGTAAGTGTCCTTATGTCCATGAAGACAAAGGAAATCAGTTTCCTGAAAGAACAATATAAACTTTTAAAATGTCTTCATGTGCTATTTTCTACAGCTCCGTGTAGCACAGCAATATCTTTATTCTTTTTCTTTCTGTATAGTTATACATGCGTATAACTTTACACAAAGGCCTGTAAGCAATTACATTATTCCTAGTAGTTATGATTTATTAGATAAAAATTACTTTAAAGAACAATAAACATGCAAATGGAACAATAATGAAAAAACATTTTTTGATTTATCTGAAATGAAACGCGCATTGAAACTTTAATTTCTACGTGGATATTAGATTTTCAATTGCTGTGAATTACATTGGAAAATATGGTGATGTTGGTTTACCTTAGTGAGCACTTCAACTTCTTCCACAGTAAAAACTTCCTCAACCTTCACAGCATCTTTTGGGAAATATCCAAAATCCTTTCCTTTCTATAAAAAGTATAAAAGGAATAAGAGCATTTGAACTTCAGTGATAAGTGTGGCAGGTGCTTGCATTCATGCTAGAAAAATATGAATAGACACTAATTTATAGGGCTGCTTCCTAATCCATTCATTATGTTTGGTCAAAAGACTGGTTTATTTTTCCTTCACCAAAGTATTCCATTTACCAGTTCAGACAGCAAGGGAAGTATATTAATCCATACTATTATTTTCTGTATTAACGAACACGTGTTTGCCAGAACCAAACCGGTAGACTTAGCACTGCTTCAAGTGAAGACAGTGTTGTGAGCACAGATGATCTCAAACAGCTTCTACTAAAATTGGCTACAAATTTGCCATTGACTCAAGGGGGAGAAAAAATGTGCCTTGATAAGTAATGACCCATAACAAGCTACAAGAAAAGTAGGATATGAAATTCAGGTGCGTGGCCAGCTGCAACTGAAGGGAAAATGCCAGTGAAGATGGCAACACCACAGAAAGTTCATGATAATGGACAGAAGAATCAAGTAAGAGTCAGTCCTACAAAAAAACCCAACACCAACCACTAGCTTTACATCAAACCATTGCACACAGCTTTTAAATACAGGAATGCAACTTGGAAAGCAAAGAATAGCGAGGTACCTGCAAAGATACTCTCGGATGAAAAAAAGGAAAACAGAATTTCATCGTTACACAATAAATGTGACAGATCATTTACAAAGAAAAAAAAGTTTACCAATATCTTCTAGGTTTGAAGAACTGACACAATTTTACTAGCAGGTGGATTTGGATCAATGCATCTATTCCTTCTTAGCTATAGCATAACTACGCGACTGTTCTACATTATACATTGTTTGTACATTGTCAGTTGTTCCAAATCATTAAATATGCATGATAACTTCTCTGGGAACTTTTCTTGGGCACTGAACCGTGAAGTCAGGTCCCAGTGTTGGATTGCTGACTAAATGACTGAAAAACATTACCCACAGACCTGTAGGTAGGCACCTGACCTGATAGACCTGAATATTTTTAGGGGAACCAGATTAAATCATTATAGCCAAATGTTTAAAGGAAGGAGACAGAACACTTGGATTCTGATCCTGACTTTGTTTCTCCATGGGTGGTCTTGGCCAAGATTTGATTTTCCCTTTCTATATAAAGATGACAACAGTGACCCATCTCCCAAATACTGTACTGACTATAATGTTAACTGATGGTTAATATTACAGAAGAGATGGATGATTCCTAGAAGCAAGCAGACCACAGTTGTTATGCTGTTATTATACTAGCTAAATTATTTATGGGAAAAGTCTTTCAGATTGAAGTACTTACACTTCCTATCCACAAGTTTTCATTTTTCCTTGAAAGTTTGGAGTATACCATTATCTCTTCCCCTGTTTTGAAGTTAAGATACCGGCAGTCAGGCCCTAAGTAGTCTGTAGTGGCGTGAACTCTGCTCATTGCCGCTGGAAAAGTATATAGGAAGAATGAAACAAGTAAGTATAGCAGCCATAGGTCAGATAGGTTACTGAAGAAGTCTAATATATATAAATACATTAAAATGTTTGTTAATACATCAGTGGGCTTTGTTGAGGTTAATGCATTTATATCATCAAGCAAAAAGCAGCCCTATCCTGTCTTCTTTCAGGGAGAAAAACACTTGTCCTATATGGAAATTTTCCCGTCCTTATTCAGCAAAGCTTTCAAAGCCTAAATGCATGTGGAGAATTAGCAAGTTCAACTACTAAACCCAGATCTAAACAGCTAAAAAATATTTCCCAGGCATGTTTATATATTTTAGAAATTCTAAGTTAAATATAGTAAATATTTTAGGGATTTTGTCCTCTATATTGAATACATTTATCTTATAAAGAAAATAAGTAAGTTTAAGCACTATAAACCTTAAACATGTTGTCAAAACAAAGTTTCCAATTCAGTTTGAATGACTTCAAGTTCTCTTTGCCTTCACCCCTGTCTCCCCACAGAAACCACCACTACTCATGTGCTCTGGTCAGTTTGGAGCCCATTCCTTATGGTGTTCTACAAAGACAGACTTCTCTGAGCATCCAGACTGAAGTCAGTGTGGCTGACAATAAGAGTCCATCAGCAGAGGAAATCTAAGGTCTCTTCCACTTCAAGATAAGATGTCCACATGGAAAAAGTAACAATTAAGGCTGCCAGACCAGTGGAGGCAGCTTAGAAACAGTTTCAGCTACATATGATTATGACTGGCTTCACAATGGTAATCAACTGATAATAAATGGGGCATTGTTTATTGCTGCCCACTTGTGATTCAGTGGCTCTGCCTTCCACACAGCTGTCACTCCCCAGGAACTGCATAACTACTCACTGCTCTTAGTTCATATTGAAGAAGAAAAAAATAAGTAAAGAAGGTATATTGTCAGGGTCTTTTGTAAAAACAAACAGTCTGCTTGCAATATAAAACCCCAGAGTTTTGCAGAATGGGCTTTGAATGTACTCTGAACCCAAGGCACAGTTTTCTCTCTCAGCTTAGAGCCTACCTTTTTTCTTTTTTTTTCCCATTTATTTTGTACCTGTAAAGAATGAGTTTAAAATACTTTAAAGGTGCTTCGTACTGCCCGTTTTGAGGAAACCCGAGAAAAATTAGCTATTCAAGAGTATTTTTACTGAACTTTGATCTTTATGTACTTACACAACGCAATCCGATAAGTATTTTTTTGGTTTGAAAAGTTTAAGCCTATTGCTCATAAACTTACTATATTGATAACAAACATTTTCTGTGGTTACTAATTTTCAGTATGTCTCATTGCTGATTTCAATACTATGGTTTGTAGTAACTGCACATACACCGTAGACTCCTTTTAAAAACAACAACAAACTTTTTTACTTACTCTCACATTCCTGGTCACCACACTTCTTCCATTCTGAAAGTACAGTTGTACTCTGCAGACTTGCTGAAAATGAAATTACTAAAAGCAAAATTCTCTGATCCAAGATCCTTGACATTTTAGGCACTGAACCTGGAAACTGCATCGATGTGCAGATAGCAAGAATATTCTACATTATTTTTCTTAGCCTAATAAAACACTGCAAATGAATTTATAAACCTATTTTCTTTCTCTCATCTGTTTAAATAGAAGTACACTCTGCTAACCTGCTCGGCAAAGTCAGGTGTCCTGATCATACACACACATTTAATAATTAACTATGTTCTGATAGCTAGACTGATGTTTTGAATAGAGAAACTAGTTCCGGTCACACCAAAATTTAGTGTATCAGACAGCTTAATTTGTACTGAGCTTGTGAAAGACTGTTAGCAGAAACTCACCAAGAGCTTTATTAGGATTTTTTCTGGATTATGAATGCATTTTTAAAACACATCTTTCATCTGATTTTAAGGTGGACTGTCAATTTCATGCTTATATTGAGTTGCATGATTGCTAGTGTAGCTGCTGATAGTTTTCTAGCTTTTTTGTTTAACAAACTATATTTTGCATGCAGTGATATATTTTAGATAATAGGTGGCCATTGGGAACTTCGAGCAGAATTTTTTTCCACATACTCTGTTGGAATTTTCTCATGCACTTGATGTGGAGTACAATCCCTTAGCATGGGGAATACCTTCTGAACTCCAAAGTCTTTTAAAGGCAGTTTTCAGTCTCTTAAGATAACTAGAAAATCCATATGCTGTCTCTGCATCAAGTATCACAGAGCAATATACCAAAGCTAAGCAGATGATATGTCCTGGTTTTTAAGGAAAACCCTCTGTTTCTTAGCAACCTATTATCCAATATGGATAAAACATTATAAATAATGTTTTCTCAAATACAGGTTATGCTTTAAAATAGTGATTACGTAGGGACTTATACACTGGTTATATTAGGTATGAAATTGTGCTATAAATGAAATCTTGCAGAGATGTTTGCATTACAAGTAAGCTCTGCTTCAAAGGCTTTGCATTGTTGTCCTGCACTTCCTTGGTGACCTAAACACAGTACCTCTAATTTGCCTACAAAAGGAGCTTCACCATTCCCACTCTCCTGCATGTGATAGCCTTTCCTCTCTTCTCTCTTGATAGGACCCCAAGAATCTGCACTCCTTCCCAACCTGATAGTATTTGTAATCATATGCTTCCTGCCCCTCCTTCAGTCTCAAGTGTGACTCAGAATTTGCTCTGCTTTCTCTCCCCATGAACCTAAGCTGTATCCTACTTGCAGCATAGTTCCCCCTCCCTCCACGGAGTTGTTCCACAACTCAAACCTGCCAGACACTTCTGCTTAGTCTGATCTACTGAACCACCAAACTGGTCATCTACTTGTGATTGGGAGAGGGCACAAAGTACGCCAGGGTCATGTTAACCTGCAAACAAAACCATTGCAGTAGATGACATGTTCTCCAGTTGCAGTCTAACACTTTGGCCCCTTCCTTCACCACATGACCTGGTAGTCAGACAGGCCTATCCTATGACCTAGCACACCAGCTGCCTCTGCTGTTGGGTAATCCACCAGAGAACTGTCCTGGGCACCTGGGAAAATACACTAGAGATCAGCAAACTCCACTTGCTCCACTCAAATCAGCTCCAATGCAGCCCCATCCCCAGCATCAACATTCTCTTCATCTTGTGTGGTTTAGGGAGTCAGTGATTTGGGACCTTCCCTGGGGTCTTTTAGGTTTATCTGTAGGAGGTGTAAGGGGAGAAATGGAATACCAAGCAGCTAAAACATGACAACCGCAAAGAGACGGTGAGCAGAAAAGCAGGTGGTAAGTTTTTTTG
>JANHGB010022062.1:14800-28584 GCA_026283785.1 Coracopsis vasa
AGATTAGGACCGATTGATGAGAAGGAAGAAACAAGAAACATATATTGGGGGAAAAAAAAAAAAAAAAGGACAACATTTTTATCCCACCAAGGTTAACAATGGCTCAGAAGAGTCTTTTATAATGTTGCAAACCAACCATGGAACATGGGATGAAACCCAATAATGGGCCTAGTTTGTGTGGGAGAGCAAACTATCAGACCCACACCTTGGGATCTGCACATTGTGTTTGTCAAAAAAGCTCTGAAAATGACTCTGACTTCACTTTTGTGTTGATAGCCAAACTAATTCTCAAGGCTTTATATGGAGATAAAATGTTGTCGCTCGCCTTGGATACTCAGTTTAATCTATGTCTGTTTTTTTCAAGTAGCCTAATCTCAAGTCCTTCTAGGCTTGAAGCTATTGAAAGGCTAATGAGCACTGCTCTGATCCTTTTTCTTTATTATTTGTTCCACTAGTAGCTTCAGTAAGAAATCATTTATATAAAATACTGTTTTCTTCTGGGTGTATACCCTGTAATTGCAGGTGTTATACAAGCAAAACTTCTAATCACCTTTGAACTACAGTCAAAGATAAAGATTCAGGGAATTTATCATAGCTGGATTCCAAAGGACAAAGTTGAAAGCTTTATAGCAGATAGAGATTTCAGTTAACTTCTGTTCTGCAGAAATGAAGCAACAAATATAGGTACTATTACACACATGAAGACAAACAATGCTAATGAAAAAGGTCTATTTCCAACAGCTTTCATTAGGATGAAACTATTAACTTTTTATTTTAAATGACATCTTGTTAGCTACCAAGCTAGAAATGCAGAGATCCCTTATATTAAAATTCACAGAAGGATCAACTCAGAGTTAATGGTATAATTTAGATAAATTGAGTAGTGTGGCACCCTGAATGGCTCTTTTAAGACATTGCTTTGTATAAGCAGAAGAGATGTTGCATTTCCTGGACTATTCAGTATCTGCATTAACAATAAAGATCCAAAAGCAAATAATAAATTGGTAAAAATTCTAAGTACATTAAAGTCAACATCTATTTTATAATAACAACAGTACACACAGCTTTGGTTATATTCTTACGATAGCACCAAAGAGCTCCACACAGAATGCAGGGTTTCACTGTGTCGAATATTGCACTAATACATAGAAAAATATAGTCCATGGCAGAAGCACTTCAAAAATACACTTCTCTTGACTCAGGAGGTTTAGATGAAAATAGAGATCAAATTTTACACTGAATAAAATGTAAAAAAAAAAAAAAAAAAAAAAATCAAAATCTTTCTGGTACAACATTTATCTTTTAAAAAATAAGTCAAAGGAAGAAAAGGAGAACTACTTCACTCTTCCAGTTAGACAAATCTGAACAGGTAACAGTCATTCATCATTCAGATTTAAACCAAGTTTTTCAGCCAGGATGACAAATATAAAAAGCCATATTGTTCCTTTGCTACAAAACCAGTTACAGGCATGAAAACTCACAGTGCATTTCTAACAAATCATGTAATTCATGACTTGTATTACTTCGAATCTTGAAAATAGTTTCCAAGCTTTGAATACCTCATGTTTTGCTATGTAATAGAACACTGTCACCTAGTAACAACTGCCTGAACAGGGTTTGTGGTAACATACAGGTTTGCTACAAAACTGGGATGGGTAGAGGGAAGAAATCTCTAAGAGCAAAATTTTATCCTCCAAAACACAGATCTCTGTGTATTACTCATACCCCACTGCCACAGCATGTGATCCCATAATAAATATATGTAGTCTCAGAGAAATACTTCCTTGAGCAGGAAAACTCATTTTAAAGATCTTAGACAGATAAAATGAATAGGTTTGCCTGTTGTGCCACAGTAATGGCTGCAAAATCAGCAGCTGAACCTGCATCTCAAAATTACAACTGGGACCTAACCACAAGACCGGTACTGTCAGGATAAACAAAAGATGCTCTAGAAATCTATTTGCAAATATACTGGGTTTGAAAATTAATTTTCCTGGAGGGGGGTGTTTAGTTCACCAATACCTGCTTTCCGCACAAAAAATATGTTCAGATTTTCTTTGAATACACACAATGAAGCTGTTCTAAGCACAGATACAGCCTTAAATAAAGAAGCAAGAATTTGAAGATATGTACCCTTATAGCAACGTCATGTTTCAGCTTGTAAGTTTAACCATGGCAGTTTCTTCTAACAAACTACCAGCCTTGTACTCAGCAACAAAGCCCCTATATCTTCACCTTGACCAAAAATACATTCCTGCCTGCAATATACCCAAAACAACATAACCAACCCAATCCCGACTTCCGTTACCAGGAACCACCACATTTTTTATGAACCCTGTTAATTCGCACCTCTGAAACAGTGGTTTCTGACCTGCAATCTGCATGACTGCAGTATCAGCCATTAAAACCTGTACAGTAAATGTACTACAGCAGTCAATCACCCAACTAAGCTCAAAATAAGAAACCTTAAAAATACCCAATGTTAGGGTGGAGAGTGAGGCTTCCAAGGGCAATTTGAAATGTGAAGTTAGTTGAAACATGTAAGCCAGTAACATTTACTCAGCTACCTAGTATAAAAGTTTGTTCCCTGTGGTAAACTGTTTAATGTCTTCAATAACGCATTTGAATTTGTGCTTGTCCTTCAAAAAAGGTGGCACATTAAATCACATTCCTTTGAAAAAAATATAGTTGGAGACTGAACAAGAACTAAAAATGATTCTCAGTTGTAGAGAAGCAGAGGCAGATGGAATACTCATGTGACAAATGGACTGAAGAATCAGAATAAGGTATTAAACTTGTTGAGGAAAGCCGGAGGAACTATCTCATTGCTTCTATTTATGCTGAAAGAACACTCCACTTCATCCCTTGCTAGACACATTTGTTGAAGCCAGGAAGTTCAGCACTTTATAACACAAAAGACTGTCACTGCTCCGAGTTCAGATAAAAAAAATCCAAAACCTGACACCATCCCAAAGTAGAACTTTCCAAGAGTCTGCTCTATATTCCAGAAAAATGGGGCATATATGGCATTTCTTACACTAAAAGAAGCTTGAATCTCATTTCCATTCCAAAATCTCTCTTGGACTACCTGGTCTGCAATATGAGAATTCTTCCTGCCAAGACAACATGAATTATAGCAGTGTTTCATATTCAGTTAATAGGCATGAACTAAAGCCTATGAGAACAATTTTGAATACAGAGCTTCTAAGGTACAGCGACCTGTAATCATGATTCACACTTTAAATGTAGAAAGACTATGGAAATACACCTGTGCTATAGAAAACATCATAGGCATCGAGAGTAGTCTACAAAGCCACATTTATTTGCACATGTACAGAACAGCAACATGTTATTGTTTTCCATACAAAATTATATAAAAACAGTATTCACCTTCATGGATAACACCATACCACTTCCAGTTGTATTAAACACATTCAGAAATCATTCTTGCACACACATAACATCAGTATTAGGTAGTCCCAGGTAACTCCAACACTGCAATGCAATTATTCCTAGTGGTATGAAGGGATCAAATATTAGTCTGTATCTAAAATAAAGAGAATCCTGGTTGAGAAGCAAGCTGAAGTCTTTCATCCACTGGCCATCAAAGCAAGGAACATCATTAAACAGATTAACTGTCTCCAGAACATAGATGTACATACTACCAAAGCACCTGCAGAAGGCAGATAAGAATGGTATTCCAGACTGACTTGAGCTATCTTGGCAGTGTTAACATTCTCATCTAATCACTGCTTGCCTATGGATAGGAAAAAGTTTTATAAAACTGGAAGACGGAATTGAGCAAGAGCTTGTGATTACAGAAAGTATAGATTCAAATCAATTATTTTCCCTTCCTACCCAGCACTGGAAAGATTGCTCCCTTTACTGGGTCTTAAGATGCCCATTTTTACAAGGAATAGAAGGGAAAAGCAAAATTTTACATTTCCTGCAATACTGCCTCCCTACATATGATCTAAAAGAGGAATTTAATTGTCAACAGGACATCTCAATTTATTTAAAATGCACATTTATTTCTACAAAAAAGAAAAAAGTGTATGATACAGAAGCAATCGCACCTACTTAAAGATCTGCCTATTAAAATATACAGAGGATCTTAATGAGTACAGGATATTTTAAAAAAGATGCAAAGGAGTGTTAATCCTTTATTTTTACATTTTCAGGAACTTCACAATGTTTTGGTAAGTAACCTTTTACAAAATTATGTAAAAAGTACAAGAATGCCTGGTAAACAGTCTGCATTTGTTTTCCAAAAGATTTTTTACAGCATGCAATTCTTAAGGCAGCCTTCTCCTCCTCCTTAAAAGGATCCTTTCACTCAAATAATCTTCCGCTGCAAAGATTAGGCTAAGGAAGCTTGGTCTCTTCTGTTAACGCCTTTTGTCTTTCCTGTCTGATTTACGATCTCTTTCACTCCGTGAAGTTCTCTTCCCTGACCGACTACTTTCTGATATAGATCTCTTTCTGTCAGATCTTGAACTTTTATCCTTTGAGCTTTTAGTATCTCTACTCCCACCTTTTGAAGACTTATGACTTCTATCTACTCCTGAAGCATCCCTCCGCTTCCTGTCTGTGCTCCTTCTGCGTTTTCTATCTCTGTTATGCCCTCTTCCTCGGCTACGACTTCTACTTCCACTACTGCTAGAGCTACTGCTGCTACTGTCCCTGCTAGTACTTCCACTTGTAGTGCTGCTGCTGGTGGAACTACTCCGGCTGCTAGTGCTGCCAGTGCTGGAACTACTTCCACTACTAGTACTGCTTGAAGTACTACTACTGCTACTGCTGCTGCTACTATGGCTATGAGTCTTACCAGTTTTGTTCCCTGCCCTACCCCTGCTTCTACTCCTAGTCTTACTCTTAATTTCTACACTGGTTGTCTGATTCTGCTCTGTCTGTGCCTCAACTACCTTTACAGACACCACAGCATTTTCATCCTTGTCTGCCTGGGGCTCTGTATCCTGAGTGGACTGAGACAACTGAGGTGACTGTGACAGTGGCACAGACTGTGGCTGAGACAGAGGCTCAGCCACAGGTTCTGGCTGACCTTCAGGTGCCTTCTCTTGTTTTTCTTCAGGTTCAGCTTCAATTTCTGGTTTGGTACCTTTCTCCTTCTTGGGAGAAGGCACATTACACTCTTTTTCTGGCTGAGCATCACACTCTGTTTCTGGTTCCACTTGCTTGCTGTTTTCATTTTCTACAGGTTCTATACCACCTGCATCATTCATTTCAGCCACATCCTGCTCATTATCCACTGGCTGAATGTTTTCACTTTCCTCTTTTACAACTGTGACCTCTTCATGCTGACCATCCTGTTGCTTGTCATTCTCCCTCACCTCAGTAGCCTCTTCTACCTTAATCTCCATTTCATGTTTCTGTTCATCCTCTTCCTGTTCTTTCTCTGCATCACTATGCCCTGAACCTGTTTTTCCCTTCTCCTCCCCTACCTCCTCCATTTCTACATCATTATGCTGATTACCTGTCTCCAACTCTTCCACCTGCTGAGGCATCTTACCCTCCTCCTGCTCCTTGTTCTGTTCTTGCTTCTTTTCTTCATTCTGCACCTCCTGCTGTTCTTTTTCCTTCACAGATTGTCTTCTAGGCCTGGCTTCCATTTTGTTAATCTGCTCCGCAAATTCGTTTCGCCTGCTTTCAAAGAGTGCTAGGGAATAAATGCATAAATAGTAGTTTCAGATAATGTACAGACACTGAAGTTTATGTTCCCCTTAACTATAAGCTAATAAGTTATCAAATTGTTTTCACTTATAAGTACTGCATCTTTACTCATTCTGCATTAGCAAGCCATTCATGCATAATGAAAAAGATTGCTAGTTACCTTAAGAAAACAAAGTAAAGGGAATAGTGATAGTCAGCTCAGCTGAGCATCAGAACAGTAAAGCCCTAAATCCAAGCTAACAAAAAGAGTTTTTGACTTCACTTACATCAATCCAACCAAAAGTATATCAAAATAATAACTTAATTTCCTGGTATTTATATATTAACAAGGTTATACTTCCTAAGGTAAACAAAAGACAGTAAGAATCAGCAAAAAGCTTGATAGGTATTAAGAAAGTTTAAATGATATAAATACTCAGACAAGTGAGCTAGCTTCTCTTATCCCCCATCCCCACATGATGAAGCAGCTCCTTAACAAAAAAATAAAATAAATAAATAATAATAAAAAAACAACCAAAAAACCAAACCCAAACCAAACCACCAAATACATTCTCAGTTTGATAAAAAGGAACAGTAAGACTACCATCAACTGGAGTATTTTAAATTGTTTTCCAAAAGAAAAATATAGTCATCCTGTGAAACAGAAATGAAGACACATTAAGGCAAAAAAATTATTATAAAGTTTAGAGCTGTGCTTAAGAAAATGTTTCTCATAGCCTTAGTAAAATCCTGCATTTTCTCAGGTCTTCAATCTATAGAATCTGCTTTTTCAAAACTTAAGTTGCTGCACTGGCATACATCTGTGTACTAAAGCTAATTAATAGAAATGACTGTTTTAAACATATCTCTGTGATCACGCATACACCCCTTTTGACTTCTCTTATGATAATCAAAGCACAGCCGACAAAAATAAGTCACTGAAAGAGACATGTTCACTTATGATGAACACCTATGCAAGAACAGTTTGCCCTGAAATCTATGTATTTCAGCACAAACTTAAAAGAAATTTATACAGCAAACAAAGGGAGGCAAGAACCAAGGCCTTTGTATCACAAAGACCACTTACCATTCATCTTTTTCTGTGACTCTTCCATCAGCTTCTGCGTAGCAGGACACATTCTGCCAGGTATGTAGAATAAGTGGGGTTTTGTCTTTGTTCTTATGTATTTAATTATTTTGGCATTATGTTCATTCCATTCTTCTTGCTGAGAAATAAAAGAAAATAACACTAAGACACACAAGAACAGTTTAAACAGGAGAAAGATCAAGAGCAAAACTAAAACTCACCAACTGGGCAAGCTCAACTTTTTGCTCCAGTAACCGCAGCTCTGTCTGTTTAGCACGTCTTTCTTCAAACAGTTCTCGCCTTTCATTTTCAACTTGCTTTCTTTCTTCCTCTGCCTGCACTTCAAGTTTTTGTTCAATTTCTTGGCGTCTCTTTTGCTAAGATAAACAAAGAAATATCTTAAATATTTTTTCAAAATAAAGAAAGCATTCTAGTTTGGGCCACTTAAAATTTTTACACCATTAAAGGCATTCCTAAAGACCCATTAAGAAGCATCTCCTAAACTACAAATAATGGAAAGAAAATAGGGTCAGTGCTTGCTGGCACCTCATTTTTTGTGGGTTAACTATAAAATTATAGGGCCCTATTTCTGTCTGCTTTTTTATCATTCAGTTTGGATTTGAATTTTCAGTATAAGCTTCAATATGGTTTTTTTCCCCCCAATGGCCAGAAAGAGAGAAATAGATTTCATGTATTCCACTTGCAGGGGAAAAAGTCAACTTGCCCAGACACAAATGAAGGACTGCAGACTGGTGTTTGTGACCAACAAAACAAACTGCATTGCAAATACTTCTAGTATATTAATTGCTAATTAGATATACTACTATAACCCAGTAATGCCCTGTTTGTATGTCCTACACAGCCATATGCTCAGCCTGTAAACAGTTGTCTAATAAAGAACACATTTGAGTGCCTGAACAACTAAATAGCTATGTTATAACACTCCTCAGGCCTCTACTTTGATTTATAGCAGCTTTTTATGTATGAAGAGAACAATGTCTACACAAATTCTCAGAAAAATGTTGCAAAAAGCAGTAAGTCCTCAAAATCTCTTTATGCAAATACATACTACTATATATTAGATAAGCACTCTGTTTCTAGACCATCCTCATCAATATTTTCTTGTTCTAAAAGCAAGCAGGCAACAGAGAACTCTGGTCATTTCTCATGTGCTACATCACAAGATAGATAAAACAGGAGGATATCAAAATACCACATCTGAAAGTGATCAATACCAGCACTGCAAGCCAGATATGCCAACACTACAGAGAAAAGGTTTAAGGATTTTGTATCTGCTTCCATCAGACTGCTGAAAGTAGAACTTTCAAACACTGTTTTTAATCTAAAGGTTTGTATCAACTGAATAACCCATTTAGGGCAAGTGTAATCAAATACTGTACCCTTCGTAATTTAAAAGGACACACTAGGAATAAAGTTACCACCAAGCTATACACAAGTTCTTCGAAACTGCCACTACACTAAGCAAAGCCTTCACTTCAGTACAATTACATGTCTGTTCATTAGAAGCTGGTATTCTTGTTATCCATGCTGGGTGGAGGAAACCATCTGTAGTCAAACAGATAGCACGATACAACCACGTATGTCTGTATACTTGGTTGGTTATAATTTCATCTGGAACACATCAGGGTGGGCACTGCTTCAGCAATACTGAATCACTGCCACTTACAGAAGTAGCCTATGGCCTATTAAATAGTTAACCTGATTAAATTCCATTTACTTTGAAACAATCCACAAATAAGTAAAACAAGAAGAAAAATATAATCCACTTTGTGTTTTAAATATGGACAGCAATTAAAACAATCAGCAAAACCTTGCTTTTTCCCTTCTGCAATGGTCAGAAAAAGTGCTATAAAGTAATGAAATTGTTAGTGACCCTTTCCTGCCTCCCACCCCAATTCCACTAAACTAAACCAAACCAAGCCAAAACCTACATGCACTTTTACCAATTTGTTGCACCTGCAGCCTACATCCTGAGGAATTTTCATTCCTATATGAATCAGCTTAACCACACAATTTTGCTTTATTATTTACAATCTGATAAAACTAAAAATAAATACCCTTTCAGTAGCAACTGTGGACTCCTGTTTAAATTTTTGAAGAGTGCCCATCAACAAGCCAAATATACGTCGATTCCTGAATAAAAAAAAAAAAAAAAAAAAGAAGATTGAGATTCCATCCAAGTCCCAGGATTTTTATTTCCACACAAATCAGAGAAACTTCCTACCTCAGAGACATTCATTTTTAAAGGCTCAGTATTACTCTATGCCAGTAGCAATAGAACACATATCGACTGTGCCAACAGTCAAGGATATAATTTACTGTGACATATCATATTCTGCTTAAGAGTAAGACACAGCTCTTATCTGTAACACAGCACAGATAGCACTGGAAAAATTTTAAGCTTGCACATTTTACATCTGGAAATAATGACACTAAGGAAATGTTAAAAAATTTAAAAAATGCAAAAGCAGAGAGTACTGAAGAACAGCTTGAATAAACACAGTGTGAGCTATCAATAAGGCAGTGAACTTGAAGGTCACTGGGCTTTCTGAAAAAACAAATTCCCCCGCCTCGCTCAGAGGATTAAAGAGAAATGGAGCCAAAGGGGAGTTAAAGTTTATCTGTCACAGTTTGCCTAACAGTATCTTCCACAAGACACTGCACTGTGGGATGAAACCAGAACTGCTCTCATCCAGTTCTTCAGTGAATTCCCTTACTCTGAACAAGAACCAATTGCTTGAATTTCATCTTTTCTTTCTTTACTGCAAGAGGTAGACTCTTATTTGCCTTGAAATTCTACTCATTTAAGAAAGTAAATGCTACTCTCTTTACTACTCTACTACAGTGGGACAAACCTGACATGGAAAGGTAAAGGTACTTGTATATTAAACAGTAAAAATAGAAACAAATGAAGAATTGAGACCCAGAGATTACTTTACTCAAAGGGTATCTCTATATGAGTGACATCCCAGAAGACACCGAGCAAAATCAAGAGTCCAATGGATGCTGTCATCTTAAAGAGCCTCTTTATACCACAAGTCATACAGAGACCAACACTGCTTTTCTTATCTCCCCAAGAGACTACTGAAGGGCAAAACAGTACAACTACAATTCTGAGGGAATAAACTTTTAGCACCTGAATCTCTAGGAAGTCCACTAAGAATTCTGAAATTCCTTCTGTGAGGAAAGTTGGAAACCGGTGATGGAAGTAACACCAGTCTGCTGGCAATATTGCAACTATAAACAAAGTAAACGAAGTGACTTTTCTGTGCTAACGGACCTGTGGGCCTTATCAGAGAAGCTAGTAAGCTCCTTATGCCAGTTCTCATCCTTCTACTTATTTGAGGTATGGGTTATTATTGCACCAGCAGAGTTGCAGACTGAAGCAGACAGAATCTAAGAGGTTGGGCAGAGTTGCAAATTTGCTTTTCCAACACCTCTTCCCAATAGAGCTGCACTTCAACAAGAATTTTCAAGAGCTACCCTGACACAAATAAAATATGGGGGGAGTGAGGGAGAAAGATATATATAGGAGGAATCTAAAAAGTGGGCAAAAGGACAGTTAGACTGTATACACAACGAGTCTGAAACTAATAGGAAAAAAAAAAGAAAGTGATGGAACTTGGAACTACTGCTTTAAAAAGCCAATAAACCACAACCCAACAAAACAAAAAACAAACAAAAGAAAAGCCTGCTTCAACCAACAAAATAAATGATGTACCAAGACAGTTGTAACAGTCCAAAATGTTAAATAACTACTGAAACTGTATGTATTTCTGCCTTACTCAAGCATGATCACTGGCAATAGCACTAGCAAACCCATTCCTGTAGGTGGCCTAAGAAGTAGAACTCCTGTCAGTTATGTGAACATGTTGCTACTGCTCTGAAATATTTTGGAGAGAGTATTTTAAAAAAAAAAAATCAATTTTATACCACTATGGTACATCTTCAGCATCATCTCTGATACATAACACCATATGTACAATACTTCTAAAATGTAAAACTACTTCTTATGCTAGCACAGAGAAGTACCATGTTAGTGCTTAATAGATTGCTGCGTACCTTTGTTTTCCTTTCTCATCCATATTTTGATCTTGTATAAGGTCTCGACGTGTTCGCTCTTTGGAGGTAGCAACAACAGAAGATGGCAACGCTGGCTACAACAAAGAAAAATAAACTACTTCATTACTACTCCAGAAAAGTACGTTGCTTCCTACACAGCTCCATTTACCATGTATTACCTTTTTAATATCGTCATCCTCTGCGTCGCTTTCTTGGCGTGATTCTCTTCTTGTCCGACGTTCTCCACCCAGCCTAAGAAAAACCATTAGCGGTCACTAGAGAACATATATTTAGGACAGCATCTGTTCTAACATGAGAAAAATACAAGTCAGCATATCTAGACAGAAGAATCAACACTTCCAGTAAAATTCTCTCGACTGTTCCCATGACCAGTAAGTAGCATTTTACAGACAGAATCTACTTTTGGTAAAAATCAGTGAGAGAACACAGTTCAAGTTTTAATACAACTTGCACAATAAAGGAAGGTAGAAAAGCCCACATCACTACCATGCTTGACTTTTTAAGATACCTTTGGAATTTATTTCTTGTTTTTGATGTTTTTGCTTTTCTAGATCTCTAAAATGGCTACTGGTATAAGGGGATCACGAGACAAATTTAAATGTATCAAGATATAAAGGTTGGTAGGATTTTTCAAATGGAAATTATATTTATGTTACGCAACCAAATATATACAGAACGGGGGCAGAGCTCTTACAACCTGAGAATTTGGATGAACTGAGGCTTTAATAAAGAACAACTAGGCAGTGTATTAAATAAAAGTTATTTTCAGCTTTCATGCTCAGCTTTGTGGCACAGCACTTTATACTACTGGTAGAGCTGTTTTACAGTATTCATTTTGCATTAACTCAAAAATTCAAAAGCTTTGAATTTTTCAAAAACTTGCTTCAGTCAAGAACTGCCACTGCACTGAAGTGCCCATAGAATGAAGCTCACTGTAATCAGTCACATCTGATCTGCATCCAGATGTGAAAGCTCAAAATCTGAGTCTACGGTCACACTGTACGCATTCAATTTATTGAATGGGAGATCTCAGTCATCATTCAATTTGTGTCTCCCGTAAAACAAATCTGGACTACCAAGCACAATATCATATAGCCAACTGTACACAAAGTAAAAAAAGAAAATTCCAAGAACCTTTGTATTGCTGTATCTTTTTGTTATTGCTATAATCTTTACATTGCTGTAAGGTATGAAAAAAGATTTCATCACAATCAATTACCATAATCCAGATCTATTTCCAGTAACTCTTGAATACGTAATCTCTAAAGAAGACAGTGAAAGGCATCATTTATTAACACTTACTGAATCTAAGTACTTTAAGTACTATTATAAATTCTCATCCTGATAAAGCAAGTTCTCTGTATCAGTTTCACACCCACCTACTGGTTGCCCCTTCAAGATCCCTCTGTTTGGCTGGGGGTCCTCCTCCACTATCCGAGAATCCACGCCTAAATAGAAAATACTTGTGATCTCAGAACAAGTTTGGCTAATTTCAGGCCCACCTTAAGCCTGCACAATCAAACTGTATTTTGGCTTTATGGTCATGATATAACAATAAATACTCAGCTGTATCATCATTCACTGTTACTACTGCAACAAAGCGTTTAAATATACTGCTTGGGGACCAACTAATTTAAACTTGAATTTCTGCACTTAATCGAGTAGCTACATGAGAACAAGGAGCCCCATGATGTTCAAGTGTTCATATTTGCAATAATTTAAGATGTATTTAGCCTTAATCAGCAGTTTAATATTGAAGTTCAACAAAAATATCCACTACATACTCCATTAAGAAAGAACTACTGAACAAAAGTTGGCCTTTCCATTCTACTTGGGAGAAAGGAGGAAAAACATAAAAAGGAAATAAAATAATACACACACATACCCTCCCCTCCCCCCATAACAAACCACTACTGGTTTTACCTACAAGTGTTTTAAAATTCCTGTCAACTTCAACTCTTAGTACTTTCCCCGGAACAGTTACCAGTTTCTTAATTATTGAGAGACTGATTTTGAACGATTTTAAAGAGACAAGGTCCCAGAAACCACGTAACACCTCCCTTAACTTTCATGTTTCCCATTATATTTCAGGTTAACAGCTGAAAGCATTAGGGAAACCCATTAGTTAAAATCTGTTATAACTCAGAATGAGAAGGTACTTTACATTACAGACGGTGACATATAACCCCAAATGCCCTGCTAGCCCACTTTGGTGCCTGCTCACTGAAACAGTACACTAAGCAACGGGACAAGAGGAGAAACATAGAGCAACCCAGTGCAAGGACAGCAAAGCAATGGCAGGGCAAAGGGTGGCACAAACCCCACTGCATGTTTGTGCAGCTCCTTACCTTAGCAATAAGCTCCCACGCCCCCTACCTCCACCAGGGCCTGTGATGGCTAACAGTCTGTTCTGAGGGGGCCTGCAAGAGACAGCGGGCGCTGTTAGACGTACCTGCCCGGCCCCCCTCCAATGCCGCGCCGCAGGGCGCCTCTTCGGGGCGCTGCAGTTCGCCCAGCCAGAGGTGCCCGCGGCCATCACCGTTCCCCCCCCCCCACCGCTTATGTCCCCGCAACGACAGGCGGATACTGCCAGCCAAGCCAGGCCCCCCGCGTGCTGCTCCGGAGAAGCAGGGATGGCCCGGAGCAGGGCGCGGGGGTCTGGCGGAGTGTGCGGGCAGCTCCTCTTCACACATCCCCCTCACACCTCCCCCCATCGCCGGGACACCAGCACGGCGCCCCACGGCTCCCCTCGCCTCAGTCCCCGTCCCGGCCTAGCCTAGCTTGACCGCATCTCGCCCCTCGCCCCACCTCACCTCACATCATTGGGGTCCCTGCCCGTGAGCTTGCGGATGTTCTCGTCGACGTGCCTGAGGCTCTCCTTGGCCTTCTCCAGCTGCTCCTGCAGCGCGCGCACCGCAACCGC
>JANHGB010022063.1:0-11805 GCA_026283785.1 Coracopsis vasa
TGTTCCTCTCTTCTCTGTGCTGACTCATCTGCCACAGGCAGCCCATGTGTGTGGAGCCTCCTCGTGTCCCATGCCTGTGAGCTGGAGATGTGCACTGCACCAGGATGGGTACCGTGTCGAGCTGGCATTCAGCAGCACAGAGAGAGCTGAGAGTTCACCCCATGTAAGCTAGAACCAGGATCTAGCACTCCCAGTTGAGCAAGAGCTCAAGGTGATTTAGACCAGAAGCTACTGGTAGTGATTTGAGTCATTCGAGGGGACCTGATTCCTTCCATTGGTGATGCAGGAGTCGAGGGTACCCTGTCCCCTAAGCTCCACCAGCCCACTGTAATGAACATTGTTCATGCAGCCCACTGCTTCTGAGCTGCGAGGCTTGATCCACACTCATGTTGTGCTTCCTCTGGCCTCGGCAGCACTGTGTGCCAGCGTGCTGTGTGTGCCTGCACCAGCACAGCATCCAACACTGCACAAACAGCTCCCTAAACTGAAGATGGGGATGCTTGAGGCCCTCCTGCACAGCTCCACATTCCTCCTGCCTGATATCTCCAACCTAGAGGCATATTGGCACCAGGTGCACTGTAGATGGAAGCAGCAGAGAATTGACTGCTTGCCGCTAGGTTTGAAGGACCACCAGCACCCTCCATTCTCTGCATTTCTCAGTGGCTGTGAAAAGACAGGCTGCAGTGTGAAAGCTGTGATCATCCCCCTAAGGCAGGCACAGACAACCTGCAAATGCTCCGCAGCATTTGAGGATTCAGGATGGAGTAAGGCTATTCAAGGCAGGTGTTTCAGCCTCAAATGAATACATGCAGCAAAGTCCTCTGTTCTCAGGTGTACGTGTGAGTGTATTTCAAGAGCTAGAGAGATGCATTAGGACACAAATAGCAGATGGGCAGCAAGACATCGTGAGAGGATGCCTGGTTCTGACTATGACAAATGAACAGAGTCAAGAGCTGTGCATTTTCCAACAAGGTTTATTTGTTTTCTGATCCCACTGACACAGCTGGACCTGGCAATGGAGCAGATTCTTTATTCCTTAAAGTGTCTATGTGACATGAAGTCAAGGCTAACACTGTAGTCAAAGGCATTTAGAGAGGACAGCAGCAGAAGCAATGGGAGGTATGGGAGGAGTCTTCCAGCAGGCAGGAGGGGAACGAGCACCTTCCCTCCCACAGCCACAGTGGAGACAGGGTGCAGATACGCATGTAATCCTTTTGGTTACCTGGACCAGACAAACACA
Source organism: Coracopsis vasa (assembly GCA_026283785.1). Classification (NCBI taxonomy): domain Eukaryota; kingdom Metazoa; phylum Chordata; class Aves; order Psittaciformes; family Psittacidae; genus Coracopsis; species Coracopsis vasa. Next base: position 1,241 of record JANHGB010022063.1, read on the forward strand.
GCACCATGCGACACAAGCTGCAGCAGGGAATGGGTGGAGAGCAGGATATGGATGGGTATTGCAGTCTGCTGCCTCAGAAGCATGGCAGGAGCAGGCTAATGAGTAACCAGGCTGTCAGCAGCAGGGACACCAGCTTCTGAGTGGCATTTGCTTGCTGAAGGGAACCACAATTCACGGGATGCAGCTACCGGGATAGACCTCTCCCCTGGAGTCAGATCCACTCTGCTGCATTTCATATGGAGTTCAAGTACCTAAAATAGTGTGAAAAGAGCCGCCTCTCTACAGCAGGAGGTGGGCTACTGTGGTGTCTTGTCGGGTTCAGGTTCCTTCCCAGGACATCCCATCCCTCCCAGCTCTGGCCCAGACCTGCACCTTCCATGGTGATTTGCTGTCCAGGCTAGCTCAAGGCAGCACCACCTCAAATATCATTTCTCTTCTGAAGGAAGATTGGAAGAGTACGTTCTGATTGCACTCTGCTGCTGGCAACACCACCCATCTCCCACCCTCCAGCCCAGGTCCCACACAGCACCACGCTACGGGTGTGTTTTAGCTGCACACAGGCACAGAGGCTGGGCCATGGGAACAGGAGGGGTGGCACACACAGGATCACTCCCTTTCACTCCGTTTCACCCAGTCACAGACCTGCCAGCACCTGAATACTCCTCTGCCAAGTGGTTCCTTCACCCCAAGCAATCCACGCAGCAGCAGCCAACCCAGAAGTCTCCATGGTAAGGGGTAACTTGTGCACCCCTGTTTGCAGCTGGGACCTTTGCTCAGCCCTAGGGACTCGAGAGAAAGGCTTTGGAAAGGCAGGCTGGCAACGCAGCCAGCGCCGTGCCCTTGTCTCAGCCAGTTACTGTACAAAATGGACAACACACACACGTTATTTACAGCCGGGTTTTCACATGATGGAGCAGCTCTTGGCTCGGTCTTTCCTGATCTCCGTGTCGCTCAGTAAGTCCGTCCTGCCGGGCATCTGTGACGCCCGCTTCAGTCCCCGTTTGGAGTTGCTGCGCTTCAAGTTCTTGTGCACCCTGTTGATGGAGGCGAGCGTGGTGACATGGAACACATCCCGCACGCTGTTCTCGGACACCTTGGAGGAGCACTCTGCATAGGCCACTGCCCCGATCTGCCGCGCCAGCGCGCTGCCCTGTGCTCCGGAGGGAGCGGGAGGAAGAGGGAACGGGTTAGGGCAGCAGCACTCTGAAGAGCATCCTGTCACAGCAGGGGCAGCCCTGTCAGAGCGCCCACAGCGTCTACTCATCACCTCTCTGAAGTGCTGTGAGAGCACCAGATATGATTGTGGCCTCCTCAGCAGACAGTGCTACCAAATGACTGTCACCAAGGCGGTGCCAGCCCTGCAGCAGGGTCCTGGACAACCCTTTTACTAGGACAGTTACCTGGGACCTGCTGTGCACAGTGTGGAGCCAGGCACAGAGCAATCCAGAGTGCACCAAATACTGGGGCTGTAGCCAGCCCATAGACTCTGCTGGGTCCACTGAGAGCCACAGCACATCCCAGCCCCCCAGGCTGTGGTTCCCCCATCCCCAGCAGTGCTCCCCAACAGCAGAGTCACTTGGAGCTGAAGGAGCTGCAGGAGCACAACGCTCCCGTTTAGCCAGTCCAACTTGTCAAATCAGGCATCTCCACTGCATTCAAGGGAAGACTTTTCAGCTACTAACAAGGAAGCTGTTGTGCAGAGCACCAGGAATAGGTCAAGGGCTGACAGAGCAGGGGAAGAGTGCTGTAAGCATCAGCAGCTCAGTGCCCATGAGCCAATATAAACCAGCTTCAGACCAAGACCCAGGCACGGGGGGGCATTTGCTGCTGAGCCTCCCTGTCCAGTAGGTCCTGCAGCACAGTCCCAGTGGAGCGGCTGCTGAACGTACCTGCTCGTGTGTGACAGGGATGAGGCGCTGCTTGGAGAGCTCCCGCAGCGTGTTCAGGTCCGTCCGCATGTCCAGCTTGCAGCCCACCAGCACGATCTTTGCGTTGGGGCAGAACTCCTGAGTCTCCCCTTGCCACTGCAGAGGGGACAAGAGGGAGGAGGTGCTCAGGGATGAGACACTTGAAGAGGTCACAGTCACGGGGAGCTCTTTGCTCAGCACACCCATCATTTGCTTGTTATTGGGAGCCACATGTTAAAGACATTACAATATTCAGGGCATAACTACAGCCAGGGAGATAGGGAATTGAAGCAATGGCAGGAGAAGGCCACGTCAAACATCCACTTCCTTTGCACCAAGGGTTTCTTTCAGAGTTCCAAAAGTTAATGCCCAATTTGCAGCTAAGTGGCCGCAGCAGTAAATCAACCCATCACCTATGACCTCCCCCAAGGCAGACCTGTACAGCCCCATCAGCCTGTCAACACCCTGCTTACTTATGTAGTGTTTCTAAAGGAGGAGGCAGATGATAAATGGAGATTACCCCTGGCTAAAGATGTCACTTGGAAACAGCAGTTTCCTGCTGCACTGACTGATGGTTAAGCATATGCCCAAGGCAATTAGAAGGGGAAAGAAAACCAAGCCCACAGCCCAGTGTCCATAAGCTGGTGAGGAAAGGCAGCGCCAAGAATGACCCAAGTTTCATTCAACCAATACCAGACCAAAGCAACTGCAAAATACCAGGAGATGGGCTCAGGTATCTTCGCCATGAACCCAAATACCCTGCTGGCAGAGACATCCGTCCACAGGGACCCACACGCATCCCCAGCACAGCTTCTGGTGTCAAGAGCCAGCAGAGCCGCAAGAAGAGGAGGATGCGGCTCTTTCAGAGCAGGAATTCAAGCACCCTCATTTACCTGAAGGGTGGAAACTCTCAAAGGGACTGAGCTACAGGGCCCGCTCTCACCAGGCAGAGGTCAGGGCTCTCTGCGATGCTACAGGCTCCCTGTCCATGGAGAGAGGTGCCACCCTCCTCTCACATGATTGACTCTTGAGGGAGCCAAAGATTTGCTGCGCTATGGAGACTTGTGAGCATCAGGGCATCACCCCACAGAAACCTGCTTTGTGTGCAATGAAGAGCTGCTTGTTTGCCTTCTCCTTCCCTTCAAGTGTACACGCTGTACGGGCAGCCCGGGCATCGCAGGGGCGGCAAGAATAATACAGGTTTCCTCTGCTGAATTAGCATTTTTGCCGAGGGCTTGCACAGGGCGGGTTACTTTCCTTCTTCACCTGATATCAAAAGCTAAAACCCATCTCAACTTCATGGTGTCTTAGGAATTCTCCTCACCTTCATAGGCTGCAAGCCCGCACCAAAGGAAACAAGGCATCTCCTCAGAGGCACTTAAGGAATCCCCTGTGAATTAGGTTTTATTTTAAGTCACTGCATCAAAAAGACATTGCCTAACAGTACTCAAAGCATCCGCGAGGCTGCACAGGGAAGACCATGCACGGAGCAATGTGGACTCACATGAAGAGTGTGAAGAGAGACATAAATAAATCCCAGCCCCGGCTAATTATTGATGGGTTCGCATCTCATTAAGGTACAAGTGATTTGCTTGCATTATTATTCTGCTGACTGCCAAGCTGAGCTGTGAATTCTTTCTGTCCACATGAAACGCCTCCTTCCAGCCAGCACGCTCAGTACCCCGGCCCTGCTTCGGTAATGAACACTGAGCCATTGACCAAGTTATCTGAAGGGTCTTTGTCCCCTCACCAGGACACTTCGGAGACACAGACCCACTTCTGAGCCCTCCCAGCAACTGAATAAGAGGCACTTGCTTCAGCACCACGTCTGGCAAGATGTGGAGAGGCCAAAGGGGGCAGTCGGTGCAATGCCACTGGTTCGGACAGTGCCACCCAGCCCGGCAGCCCGGGGCTCACTGGGGGGAACAGCCTCAGCATCACTGCTCTGTCGTGCTTGTTGCGCCTCGGTGTCTCAGAGAGCTTCACAAATGAGCTGCCAGACAAAACTCACCCCTGGGAAAGGAGACAGCGGCAGTGAGCGCTCTGCAGCTCTGCTGCACAGCCACGAGCTCACTGGAACCACAGCTCCCTGGGTTCCATGGGGGGAAGCGGGATACAGACAGCCCAAGGGATGCGAGTGGCCGGGGGTCAGTGGGGCTCTCTGGGACCTGCTGGCTGGAGGTATCTGCTGTCCTGGAAGGTGCTGACCATCCTGCTACTGCAGAGCATGGCCACTGAGCTCTGTGAGGGCAGACAGTGCTCAGGGCTCCGTGTGCCATCCAGCCCAGTGACACTGTGCCATCTCAGTTTAGTCATTCACAGCTTTGAGATTCAGTGCCACAGCTCTGAACCCTTCTTGTCATCAAGCTATAGGGAAGTGACTGATGTGCTTCTTACTGTGCAGATGCTGAACTGAGGGGGCAGCTGAAAAACTGAGCTCTCTACTTGCATGGAAACAGCACCAGGGGCCACTTCTCAACTGCTGCAAGCAACCCAGAGCAATATCCATTGGTGGTTACGCTAACAAGAGATGCACAACACTTTCCAAGGTCTTCATGAAAAACAGAACAAATGCCCTACACTTCTCTGTCCACACGTTTGTATGTATGCATACACACAGACCTCTCCCTCTCCATGCTGCAAGCTCCCATTCACTGGGGTCCTTTCAGATGGAAATATCAGCTTTCTGCACAGACCATGGAGGGATCATCAGCAGCCAACCATCCTCATCTGAGCAGGACCATCCTCATGTGAGCACGACCATCCTCACCTGAGCACAACCATCCCCATCTGAGCACAACCATCCCCATCTGAGCACAACCATCCCCATCTGAGCACAACCATCCCCATCTGAGCACAACCATCCTCACCTGAGGACCTTAACTCCAGCCAAGGCTTTTAGCCCTGATGGCAGTCCCAGGAAGCAGGAATGGTGCTGCTGCAGAGGACCCATCTCACCAGGTAGAAGCCTATTGGGCACTCACCTTCTTGAGCACGCTGTCGAGGGTCTCCGGGCGACTGATGTCAAAGCAGATGAGCACAGCATCCGAGTCCGGGTAGGCCAAGGGACGGACGTTATCATAGTACGCTGAGCCTGAGGAGAGGAGCAGCCTGTGAGCAGAACATCCCACCCCACTGATGCTACTACCTGAATGGGCAGGCTGGGATCCCCAGCCCTTGGCCAGGCACTGCAGACACTGCCACATGGTGCAGATTCCTCTGCCAAGAGCCAGAGGACGTTGACCCAAACTTTCAGCCAGTGACCAGACACCGTTAGGTTCTGCAGAGGACGTGGTCCCTTCGTTTAGGTGCGGAACCCAGAGGTTTTGTGCTCTTGCGTTTATCCCAGTGCAGAGTGGAAATAAAGGCAAGTTTTGCACCTCTCTCCCTCCCTAATAAACATCTGGTAAGGAAGAAGCAATAGAGCTGCGATGCCAGAGCATGCTGAGATGCCAGAGCTTGGAAGGGCTGCAAGGCTGGGGAGCAGCACATGCCTCTCCACCACTGCTATTGTACGTATGTATCCTATTGTCATGCAGTTGCTGCACTACTAATGGTGGAAAAGTGCAGCTGAGAGAAGACAGGGAACGCTGTGCTATTTTTTCTCCTCTCTAGCTATCTTTATACTTGAGAGCTTGCTCACATGGATGCTGAGAACTGACGACAAGTATAAAAAGAACTGCCTTGTACTCTGGATTTGTGCTGGGAAAAGTCAGACACATTCTTTCTGGTACATAAAAGATGTGCCAGGTTTTGGTGAGCAAGCTGCAAATTGGAGGGGATGACTCTGTATTCTGCAGGATTTCTCACTGAGCAGGCAGAAAGCCCAGCCTGAATCCTGCCCAGCTTCTGCCACACACACACCTTCAATGGACATTCCAGGCATTCAAGTCATTGCCCCACAACGATGCTGTTTGAAGTGTGTCCTGTGTGCAACTGCAGATGCCTCAGTCAACAGTAACTGAGCAATCGGCTCATTGCTACTTAAAAACACTGATTAGGTTTTACATTGGGCTTTCCAATGGGCTGAAGCTTCCTGGAGGGATGAGAAGCAGATGTTTGCTTGTGCAAAGGGGAAGCAGAGACACCAGAGTCCTTGTTGAATCTGCTCCTCCCAAGGGATCGCCCACCCCAAGGCCAAGGAAACCGGACACGCTTCCTGCCACAGCCCCTCAGGATGCCCGGCCCAGGCACTTTCCCACCCTGGGAAGAGGTGGAGCACCCAGACCAGGTGTCAGGTGGCTCCTTGATGAAGTTCAGCACCTGATGAATTATGGATGATGGAATCTGCCTGGGATAAGCGTGAGAGCAGAACAGGCTGATCCTCCGCAGGAGCTCCCACCCTGGCTCTTGTCTGCACAGGGGCTCACAACTGCATCCATCACAGCAGGTACAGCCCCTCCAGCACAGCAAAGCATGCCACATGCCTGCAAACACCCCAGATACCTCTGCAAAGCTCTGCCGGAGGAGCAGACCTGCACAGGGCAGGCTGAGGGCTGTGCTGTGTCTTCCCAAGCCCTGCCCAGCTCCAGAGCATTTGGATTCACAGCAAAATCAGCTGCCGGTATCTCCAGACACCACAGTGCTGCCAGCCCCAGGAGCAAAGGTACCCGGCACATCCCTGCTCCCATCATGAGAAGCCACAGCGTGGGTCTCTGTCCCTCCAAAGTCACCGGGAAGAGCAGCAGTTGGGATGCAGCACAGAAGAAGCAGACCCTGACCTCTGCAAAGCGCAGTCGTCTTCCTAGAGGGAAAGTCATGTTCCCTGCATGGAAAGCAGCCAGTCCCTGCGGCGCCCAGGCTGGCTCCGAGGACGGGGGATGCAGGCTGGTACCCAGCGAGGTGACCCCGCATCCCAGGTACAGCGATCTCTGACCTCACTTCAGGCTCAAGCTGCTCCCGAGCGTGCTGGGCAGCGCTGGCACCGGGGAGCTGCTGCCTCCCATCCTCCCGCAGCACAGCAAGGTGACCCAAAGCTCCCCTGCAGGCAGCACCAGGCTTGGCGGAGCCAAGCTCCCCTTTGAACCGAGCTGTCAGTCTCCTGCCCGGTGCGGGTTCACCGGATGGGATGCGAGATCCAGCCCTGATCTGCACTTGGATTTGCTGAGTCCTTTATCTGAGCCATGCCCTCTCCCCAGCGCACATGAGGGGATCTGCCTCCAGACAGGGGCCCCAGCGCACGCTGCAGGAAAGCATTCCCACACACATCCTCTCCCTGCAGCTCCTCAGCTTTACATAAACACTGCAGATAACTCTGCCCCCTCCCAGCCCAGGAATGCTCCCTTTGTAGAGGTGGTGCTGGCTCCATTCAGCACAGACATCGCCACAGCAAACTGTATCATAGCAACCTGCTGCTCCCTCAGCAGCCAGCCGGCTCCTCGGCGCAGAGCCCGCAGCCCCCCTGTCACCCTGCAGAGCCACCGCCATCCCCACCCCAGTGCCAGGAGCGGTGCCAGCATCCAACCTGGGATTTGATGCTTCTGTGTCTTTACTGAATCAGGAATTTCCTTCTGGGGGATTATTCCTCCAGTTTTTGCATCTGTTGCTTTTTCATTGAGTACAACAGCTAAAAAAAGAGCCACCCCAAAACACAAAAGCCTCCAAAGGCCTCAGCACCCTCAGCTCCAGGTCTGCAGTTCTATTGCTTCTGAGCACTTGACACCTCTCAGATCCTCCAAGCAAGACCCCGCAGAGGCACTTCCGAATACACAGGAACCCGAGATCCATCCTTCCTCCACGGCATGAGTCACTCTCCCACTTGGCACCCAGGTTTGCAAGAAGCAGGCCCTGCGTGCATCTGTTTGTGATTAAATTGGAGCAACCAAAACCCAGCTTAAACAGAAACCCACGCAGTTGTAGTCTGAAATCCAGGGCGGGTGCACCAGGAGCAGCTCCTCTTCCCCATCAGCTGGCAGCTCCTCAATGCCTGGCACTGCCACTCAGAGATGCCGCTCACGGGCAGGGGACTGAAGCGTGCTGTTTCATCTCTACCAGCACAGCATTAATCTACATTTGTTCCCTATTAGCTGTCCTGAGAGATAATGAGCCTGCTCCCATGGGCACCCTCCTTCCAACAACAGCGTATTACAAACCAGGAAAGCAAATACGCATGCAGAGCCATGCTCTGCTCCGTGAGGGGCTCCTGCAGCCCCAGCCAGCTCCGGCTTGGAACAGAGATGAGCGCTGCCAAGACCTGTATTTTTCAGCATTGCACTTGCCTTGGAGGAGTCGCTGTGAACTCTCCCCATAGAGCCAGCGATGCTGTGGCACATGCTGCTTTCTGCGGGGACAGCCAAGAGCATCCTTCACAGAATGAGGCAGAAATACACCCCAGCTTTATCGGGTGCTGCATCAACAAGCCCAAATTGCTCCAGGTTACCTCCCTGGGCAGCAATGCCCAGAGCAGTGGCTTCAGGGACTACAAGGATGTCTTCTTTGCAAGACAAATCCCACTGCCAGCTCAGCCAGGCCTTTGTCCTCTGCCAAAGCAGAGCCAAGGTGCAGCTCTCTTGGTATCCTCTCCCCATGCATGGCAAGAAGCCTGCACCACCTCTCAGCCAGCATCAGACACTCCTCTACTGCCATGGGTCCAAATCACCCTTCACTGAGCTTCACCAGCCACCCTCCAGTGCTTCCCAGTCAGGGCTCATGTCCTTGGGAGCTGCTCAGCACGAGCTCACACGCTCAGGGTTTCCTGAGGTTACGCAGGGCTTTCTGGAGCTGAATTCACAGCTTTTTAGTTGTAAGAGAAATCCATCTGAGCAACTGCTGACTAGAAGCAAAGGCCCTGCCTGCAGAGGCACAGCTCTGAGCCCCCTCCCCACCTCCCCACGCTGGGCAGCTGCAGCAGAGCTCTGATGTGCGAGGAGGATGCTCACATTCAATCACTGCACACTTTCCACACCTGAGTGCTCCAGACCTGGTTAATATTACATGAGGTGTCAATGAACACGATTACTCATTCCTCTGCCAAGGCAGATGATGATGTAGGTGTTAATAATAATAACAACATATTTCATTTATATCACACCATTAAGATGGAAAACGAGACCTCTGTGTAATTCCCAGGGCAGGAACAACCCAACCGGCTGCTCCGGGATGGGGCTGCAGTGGTGCAGAAGCTGCTGCTGGGGAAGGGGCTGCAGCTTCTGGTGGGTGCCCCAATCCTTCACCCAGCCCCAGCGAGGAGCTGAGCTCCAGGGCTCCCCAGTGCAGGCACAGACCCCGGCCAGCCCAGCACAGAGGGGCCAGTCCCTATGGTGAGCCCGCAGGAATCTCAGCTGCTGTTCCGGGCCATTCAGGATGCTCCAGAGCTCCCACTTCCTCTGCAGATGCAACCAGAGGGCACAGAGTCATCCAAAAATACTTCCCACTGCTAGAAAAGGGGAAATGGGTGCAGGGAAACAATGGCAGAGTCTACAGAAGAGGGTGAGGAGGAATTCAGCCCCAGGGAGCACTGGAGATCAGAGTTAAACAGCCCCAAAGGTCATGCCCGGTCCCTTTATCCTACTGGGGACAGACTATGAAAGGCATTTTTCTTCCATGACCCTGTTACCCAAGCTGACAAGCAGCTCCCATGGCCCACAGGCACGGCAGCGCTGCGGATACAGGGCCCTGCCATGAACGATTTAGTTGCCTTTATAAAGGCAGAAGGCAGCGTTTGAAAGAGAATGGCTCTGCATGCCTGGCACATGACAGAGCAGGGTATGCAAATGCCCTCCTCATTCCCTGTGTCATCAGTGCTGATGGGCCCTATAAACAGGAGGCCAAGCAACAAAGCCATTGCAGCCTTCCAGACTGCAATAGATGCACATCAGGGAGACAAAGATCTGAAGCCCCCCGAGCCCAGAGACCGGCTTTATCCTCAGTGCGAAACCAGACCCTCTCTTTGGAAAGCAAATCAGGTTTCTTTGTCTGAAGATTGATAAACTGCTGCAATAGTGCTGAGCACCCTGCGGGTCCCAGCTCAGCCGGGGCTCAGAGGCAGGTTGAAGATCCCAATCCTCCCTGGCTGATAACTGTCTGGAAGGGGAGGATAATGCAGATCCCACTGATATAAACCACATTTGTGACATGGATACAGTGCTCATTAGAGTCCAGCTTGGAGGAGGGACAAGTGGCAGAGACAGGAATTAATACACCAAAGCACTGGTGACAGAGACACTGGTAGTGACAGGCTCTGGCTGTACTGAGTCCAATGACAAGGCATCCAGCAAGGCTGGAGGAAGGGAGACATACATACAAAAATGAGTAAATTCCCATACAGCCCAGCTGGCACATATGCAGGATGGACATGATCAGAACGAAGGGAATGGGATTTGCACGGGCTGAGGTGGCATTCCCAGGCCCCTCTCCAGAGCTTATTACTGGAACCCTGTCACTCAGGAGGAGGCTGTTCTGCTGGATTTACTGGCAGAGGAATCCCCACCTCAGGCAGGCACAGGGTCCTTCTGCCTCATCCGGATCCTGTGCCCTATCTCACATACGCAGCTCACACAGGTTCATAGAATCCCAGCCTGGTCTGGGTTGAAGGGACCTTAAAGCTCATCCAGTTCCAACCCCTGCCATGGGCAGGGACACTTTCCATTGGAGCAGGTTGCTCCAAGCCCCTGTGTCCAACCTGGCCTTGAACACTGCCAGGGATGGGGCAGCCACAGC
>JANHGB010022064.1:0-10549 GCA_026283785.1 Coracopsis vasa
AATATATTTTAGTGCACCCTAGCCAGAGGGCAAACAGAAACAGTATTATTTTCATCATAATACTAATATTTGGCATTAATGTTTCATATTATACCTTGCTATGAAATTATTTTCCTCCCCACAAATTCATGGGAACAATTTGAAGAATTAGTAAAATTTTTGGCTGAGTTTGAGGAGTTGGGCATTCACCAGGCAAGGTGGTACATGTAAAAGGAAAATCCTGAGTATTAATACATAGCAAAACAGAATATTCCAACCCAGTACTCACTTATTAATTTCAGTTGTCTGGGAAGAATTTGCTTTCCTTTTAAATGGTCTTTCTTGTTTAGATATGCTCCTACCACCTCTCACTGCCACAATTTACTGGAGAAAGAAATGTAAAGGCACTACTCTTACAGGTCTTCTGTCCCAGAGAGAACTAGGGAGTTTGAGAATTATGTGGAGTAAATTTAATCTTAGACATTTCCTGAGTAATTTTGCAGACACAAGAAGGGTGGTTGGTTCAGATTAAAGCCAGGATAAGAAGTTAAATTTAGGCTGTACTGTAATATGAAATCTTTGGTGTCAATACCTGTGTAAACAGTTTTTAGCCATTCTTTGCTGTCTGTTTATGGCCTTGCAGTTTCCTCTCAGCTGTACCTTTATCAGCATGAGGGAACTGAAGCTAGGAACTGATCTAGATTTTTTTGACAGAATTTTTTTACAACATAGAGCTGGGGAAGGGAAAGGTTAATAAAGGGATGACAGTAAATTTAAAACGTTTTTGCTGCTGAGCATTTCATGTTGTCAAATCATGGCCTTAGAAATAGCTTTGGTTACATATAAGCAGCTAATTGCCCATGCCCTTAATGTTATAGAGTAGCTCTCCAAAGGACAGTAAGAAAAATATATCCTATTAATAAATTCTGATTGTATAGAATGATAGTCTTCCCTTGCAAGAAAGTAGGAGTTTAGTCTTCCACTGCCTGATCCAGGCTTGATCCCATAAATCGTGTGGTCTGGGAATACACGAGTTTTGACTCTCCTGGTTGGAGCATGTGATATATAAAAGGCCCATTCTGGGAACTAAATCCAATTCCAGCTTACCAGTCTAGGCAGATGTATTGGGATCCTCAAAAATAGTCGTGTGGAGAGAATGTTGAATGGAAATAAACTAAATAAACCTTCCACTATGGCTCATTGAGAACACCAGGATCTCGTGTTTGAATGTCTGAGTCCTCATCTGGTTTCGCTCAGTAGAATGTGGATTTATACAAGATACTGCTTATTTCCTACCATTTTTTAGAAAATCTCATAGTGCGAGAACTTCATAGGGAGCAACAGTAATAGTTTTAAATGTGCTCTGATTAATAGGGACCACCCTATGTCTTGCTTGTTTGACATTTGGAAATATCTGTTATTTAGTCCTGATGAGACAGATCTCAGCAAGAACCTACAACTGTTAATGGTTACTTCTAAAAACTTGCTTATTAACATGTCCAACTGAGACTCAAGCAAAGTTGGAGGGGCACTATTTTTGTGCCTGGTAGTATTTTAATCATGTAATAAAATGCAAAGTCAATAGAATTGCATTAGTGATACAATTCAAATACATGGAAACTCAGATTTCTGGAAAACTGTCCTGGCTAGAGGTTGCCTGCTGTTTCAGATGATTATCACTTCCCCTGTGAAAGGGCAGGGGGAAATGGTTCAAGCAGGTAACAGCATCTTAATTTGCTTTCTTAGTCTCACATCACCCACATATGGAAGAAGCAAAATCAGGTTAACACCCAGATTTAAACATAGTAAAGATGTATTCTCATGATGTCAGTAATAAAAGTATGTGTAAAGCAGCATGTATATTCTGGAAAGGAAGCTAACCGTTAAAGCCAAGAAACATAGTCTGGCACAAATCTTACTACAAGTCCAAAAAGACTTGATGATATACAGATAGGTGTAGCTTAACAGCAGGAAGAAAAAGGGGGTTGGGCAACTGTCTGCTGTGTTAGTAGTACCAGACTGTGCCAGCTAGAGTTTTGTATCGGGAGTAGCTAAAATTGGTAGTAATGCAATTACACAAAGCTATTGCTTTGTTTCACTGGGGGCTCAGAATAAGCACAGTTCTACACTAGCAAGTTTCTGTATACAGTGAGGATCTGGCACAAGCAGTGAACACAAAAATAGGGAGATTCCTCAAATTATCAAGATCATATTTGGAGAAATGTAAGCCTGTTGTCTTTATAATTGCAATGATTTTTACGAGAAGTATTAGGTCTTCCTTATGGAGAAATACTCAAGACATTTTGTGGGAAGCATGCAGTTACAATTTCTAAAGACCTGCTGGGGTAAGATGTCAGAATTGATAGTCACTTTAAAATTCGCTCAGGTAGTAAAATGAACAGGCAAATAAAATCAGTTTTAATAACTACATATTCAGAGTAGTGTTCTGAAGGTAGTTGCCTGTTTTCTATGATGCAGTGCACAGAGTATAAGCAATCAGTAAAATCTTTCTGGTTTAATTTAAAGGACTGTAATTTTTCCCTCTGGTTTATTTATTGATTATATTTCATGTTACTGGGCTAAACACATCATACAAAGGAAAGAAAAACAAGCCTATTTATTGGCAAACAAGAGCACAGAGGCCCAGTTCAACATGAACTTTTACAGTAGACTTTTACAGTGCATTGGTTTTGGAGGGAGGGGGGACTTAGTTGTCTTGACAATATAATTTGTTTGATATTTTCAAGCTCATTGCTAAACAATCTTTTTGCCTAATGAGATGGATGCAGCTATTTAGAAGGATATACATGATACCAAGAGTAAACAAAGCAAGGGAGTGAGGTGAAGGGGGAAGGGGATTTGAACAGATTAATGCATCTGGCACAGGAGCTGCCCTCATAATTCTGCACTATGAGACACCAAAAGGTCTGTCTGGTTTATTGCCCTAGTTCTGGTAGTCCTGCAGTTCTCTGAAGCTTTCCCATCATGTATTTGAGCATCAGCCTTGAAAATGTTAACCAGCCACATTCCTGGCCCTTCCCAGTGTAGTTATTCCTAGGGCCAAAGCCATGAAGTCAAAGTAGGTGGTTGCTTAGGGCAGAAGATTGCCAGAGGCAGCAAAATTAGCCAAGGCCTTGCGGCTATTTTGGCTGTCCCAGAGCCCTTGAAAACCAGACTTGTCACTAAAAAAGTGGTCTGGGGAGGGGTGTGTGGGAAAAAAGCTACTTTGTCCATTATCCTTAGGAGGGCTGGACTGGCTGGCACTGATTCTATCCCATCATCCTAGGAATGGCAATTTGTTGTATGTTTTTCTTTTTTGTTTTTCTTTTATTACTCCTCCCCCATACTGGGAAGCTTTGAGTTAGATTCTTGCCTGCTCTTTAAAGACAATAATGGAATACTCTTGCTCTCTGTAGCTTAGTTGCCATGCAGTGCAACATCTTAATAATTCTAAAGTTACCTTCATGTTGTCAATTCACTGACACTTGTAACATTTAAAATAGTTTCCAAATCTAAACAAAATGAGCAAAGAAACGACTTACTAATCTAGCCAAAGCTGCATTATTACTGCTTAGTAGCTCAGTATTGGGGAAGGGGGAGCATGATAAATGACTGAGGAAGGACGTGCTTCGGTAGAGCTCTGCTTTGGTTTGCAAATTAAGCCAAAATGAATTGGGCAGAAACATACTTTGAAACAACGTCCTCTTGCCCCCTCCTTTTCCCCTGAGTACATTAATGATTACAAGATGTGGGATACATATCTGAGCAGCAACAAGAGCCTACCTCCCAAAGAGGAGAAGAATATGGGAACACACCCAGAGGAAACATAAGTTAGCCAACAGGCTCTTAACATTAAAAAGTACTAACAGCAACAAGGGATTGTACTACCACACATGCATCAAAAAAGGCTTCTGTATTTTTATTGAGAAGTTAAAGGTGCAAATAAATGTATAATTGTTGTTTTGTTTTGTTTTTTTCCTCTGAAGACTTCTAACAAAAGGTCCAAACTTGCTGACTTTTCTTCAATTACCTGGACATGAAATGGCTTTCGAAGACTTAACCCTACTTTATAGTTAAGGAAACTGACGCATGGAGAGGTGAAAGAACTACCACATAGCCAGAGTAAAAAACAGGTTCCTTGAAATCCAGTCCTATGCCCAGTTCACTGATTAATGTTGCATATACGGTAAGCAGCCTTTTGTCAACTCGTCAATGACTTTTTTTCTCGTTCTTAGAAGTAAAGCAAATTTAAGAGAGGCAGAAAGAGAACACTGTTTTCATGAAACAACATAAATCTATCTTCCTGTGCCTCATTATTTTCTTCTCTGAGGCATCTGGAAGAAAAAGGCCATGTATTTTCTATCCCTTGCACTGTCTGCTGTGAACGTATTTGTTCTGAATGGATCAGGGGGGTATGGTCTTACCAAATGGTATTTTTCAGATTTATCTTGTTTGCCCTAGAGATGAAAGGATTCACAGTTTTGGGGGTTTACCATATTATTTGGCTAAATTTAATTTTTCATATGATTAATGCACAGATATCTGCATTCAAACAGTTGAAATACTGCTTATGTGTTAGACCCTTCTTTACAAGGAGGTAGTCTCTTTTTTGATCTGAGTATTTTATTTCTTCCTGTCTTTATGAAAGCGTTCTTCTATGGACAAAACCCTGTCTGGTATTCCCAGAGTAAAGCAGTGTTGGAGTGGGACAAATGATGTACTGTCCTTTACCTTAGTCTGGGACTAATGATACGATGGGTGTTTGTAATGATGTGTTTGCCACAGGGGTGTGGGAAGCTTTCCTTTTAAGATCCTCAAGAGTTGCTGTAAGTTTAAGTGTGCTAAGTTATCTCTGCACTAGGAAAATATACACAACTTTTTGTAAGATATGTCTGTCAAAGTCTCCTTCCCTTCTTTCGCACTGGGTTGTATCTCCTAAAAGATGTATCTCCTTAAAGATGGCCCAAAGCTTTTGTACTGGTCTTAACAGATGGAAGGAATAATAAATTGGCATCTGTATCTTCAGTTTCTATTTAGAATTACTAAGTACTGAGTCATTTTATTAATAATGATATTGTATTGTTTAAGTTATCAACAAAATTGTAGTTGCCTTTTACGACTTTATTGAGAGTTTAACTAATAGGACTGGAGTGTATTTGGATTCAGATTTTTCTTTACGATCACTAAATGCCTGCTGCTACAGATACATTCAGACTTCAGCTTCATGTGATTTATTCCATGGCTATTTTAGCAGCAAGAAAATGAACACTGGATACCAGTTTTCTTTAATAAAAAAAAAAAATAAAATTACTAGTCCACAATCTAGACAGTCTTCTTTTGTCATTACTGCCTCCAAAATGATTATAGGCTGAATTCATGTACAATCTATCACATTATCTAAGGGCATTCTATAAATAGCTTCAAGCCAGTCCTGGCTTTGGTGAAGATATAAAGGCAGAATATCAAAGTCAGTTGTAACTTCCAATAATTTGTTCCAGGGTTAGCAAATGCAGATCAAAGTATTCATCTATGTGATATGTCAAGCCACAACAAATTATATTATGGATCATATATCTTCAGCCAAAGTAAGATCCAAAAATGGAATAAGTGTTTGTGGATGGGTAAAGAGAGATGTTGGTGTCTATATGATAGAAGGGGTATTTCTTATCAAATCAAGAGTTTTCAATTATTTTACTGTCTCACCTCTGATAATTTTTTCAGACATAAAAAAATAGTAGATTTGGTATTTCCAGTGCAAATCAGATATTCACATTGCTCAACAATAAATATACATTTTCATGACTTGGGAGGTTTTTTTCTTTAAAGAAATTCAAATAATCTTCCTCTAATAATTCTTTTTAAAGAACATGGAAATCTTCTAATCATTTGTATTGGTCATACTTATTTGGCTGTTAGAGATCTCCTGTCAGCTTCTTTCGTGCATTTGGATAATAGAGATAAGAAAGCAGGATTCCAAAGACTTTATGCTAATTAAATGTAAAAAAACCAAAGTGTCAGCATAGGCACTAACAACATGCCTTTACTTGAGAAATCTGGAAGAAAACTTGTCATTAGATAGGTGTGTTAAATGCAGGACTATATTGCACTGGGTTTTGTATGTGAATGTACATGCAGGTACTTACATTGATGTGCAAATACACACATATACATTCAATTCTAATATAAGGCAAATGGGGTTTTCCTCATCTCTTATCACAGGCTCTCCTATCATTGTTGGTGGCTGTCCTTCAAAAACTGACAGACCACTGATAAAAGCACTTGGAGTTCGATCTCGATACTTGAGTTTAAATTATTTTCCTCAGTTCCTTTAGATCATCATCTTGTCTTTCTCTATCAGAAATACTGGTCATCCATGCTAATTTTGCAGGAAATCTTGGGTATATTTCATGGCTTTCATGGAAACATCTTCATTACCCCTTCATAAGTCACCATAATCATTGTCTCATAGGTTTGTTTGAATTATTTCAAAGGCTCTGACTTTCATTTTCTCAGATGGATTAAGATTTTACACTAAACCACAGAAATAGGGCAAAGGCATCCTCTGGGAACCTGGAAGCTTTCAATATGAGTGTGCAGGAAGTCCTAAGGAACTGTATTAGCCATTGTCTCTCTTCTTCATCTCTTCTTCCCACTCCCTTTCCCTTTGAGAGTTGTTGGATTGGACTTGGGGGTGGACAGGGACACATAGGGACAGACATGGGTGGGACAGTGGAATTTGCAATCTCAGAGGACATTATTTTGACGAATTGTAGCAGCAGCAAGGAATAGGAGACCAAGCCAATGAATGGGGTATCTTAGGGGGAGACACACAATGGGCCCACAACAGGCAGCCAAATGCTATATCCATATGCTCTTAGTACCACTCCTTGCATGTGGTGGGACCCATGCTAACCTTGATGAAGGAATGGTGTCTGTGCAGATGTACAGTAAGCATATGCGTGTCTGTGTTTCCAGTTTCCAAGGACGACCAAGCTCTTCACATAGGATAGCTGAGGTGGCGTAACAAAGAAAAGACGTGACAGGCCACCAGGGGTTCCTTCCTCAGAAATTAGTAGCCAAGGAAAATAGGGAAAATAGGGTATGGGTGCTTTAAGTGGATAATGTTTACAGTATCAGTAACCAGCTAGTCAAGGAAGATGCAGTGTAAACTATGCTAAGAATTTTGGGGAAAAAGAGGAGCGGAAAATGTTCAGTAATACAAATCTAGGCTTGGTTTAGTGGAGCTTATTGCACAAAGAGTGGGAATAGACAGCCCTTTGTGACAATAGTTAAGCACTGAAGGCTGGGGTGCAAGAGTTAGAGGAGGGTGTATGCAGGGAAAGGAGAACATAAACCACTACATAAAAGAAGGTCAACAAACCTGAACAATCTGAATGCAACTGACCTGATCCTAAATTTTAGTAGAAATCCTAAAAAAGCAGAAACCTGAAAGCAAAGCAGTCCTTGAAAATTCAGCGTAGAATAGTCCAATGCTATATAACTTTGTTGCAGTCTCCGGCTTTAGTGAAATAGGCATGGGGAGGGGGCAATCTCTTTTCAAGATTGTGTCATCTCAGGTCTCAGAAAGCTAAAAGGAGAAGAATACTACTACAGATTGCCTCTGGCTGAAGAAGAAAACTCAACCCAGCTCCCCTTTTTGTTGCATATAAGAGGTTTTGAAAGTCTGCACAAAAATGAGGTCCTCTCTGAACACAAAATAATATTTAAAAATCCTTTATTATCCAGGAAAGCTGGATTAATGAAAACAGGATACAGTCAAGATACTTATGTTGTGACTGCAGAACTCTTCTACTATAGTGGCCATGGTATAAACAGGAGAAACTGGCCTGTTCTACACTTATTTTGTGGAGCTGAAATGTTGTATTGTGTTAGCATGGGAGAGAAAGACTGCCTTATAGGAAATGGGATCACAAATCTAATAATAGTTTTTTATTAAACTGAGTTTCCTGAACAGTTTCAAGAAGCTCTAAAGAAGGCTTGGCCAAACAGTGTATGCATTTGCACCCCCTGAAAAATGGTCATATGTCATGTGAACTTATTTGGACCTATATGTAGAGTTAAGAGTCTGCTTTCAAGTAAGCATGAGACTAACATCTTCATAAATGCAACCTTATGGTTTTGTAAGCAGCCTGGCTTCATAGGAGAGTTTCATCCAGCTGTAGGAATGCCACAGTATTTGTCTTGCTGGCATTGGTTTATTGTTAAACTAGCACTAATTTCCGTATTAGAAATTGTGATATTAAAAAAAGAAAAAAACAAACAAAAAAAACAACTAACTAAAAACCATCACATCAAAAAAACAAAACCCAAGAAATCCAAACCCTTACTAATGTAAAACTCCCTATGGACAGCTGTGCACTTACACGTAAGACTTCACTAAAGAGCATAGAACACGCTAAAGATTTCAGAGAACTGCAGACCAGTATGTGGTGGAGGCAAAATGATTAAATACTCTACAGTTTTGTTTGTTCTTTCTCAGAACAGAGCTGGCAATTATTGCCCAAAATTTAGAGCTGCTTTAGCTGCTTTAGCATAGTATTAGATAATCTCAATAACCTTTCTGCTTAAGGTTAGTGGTTCACTGAGTTCTGTCTAGGAAGAGACATCCGGTTTTGCTTTATTACACCTTGAGATGCCTTCTTCCTTTAGCTGAGGTAATTTCATAGATGAAGTGCCGACCGCGGTTTGTGCACTGCAGTTTGTCTCCTGTTCGGGTCTGTAAAACGTGGTGTCGCTGCTGCTTGTTGTTGTGGCCTTTAGCCTGCTTGTGCTTCTGTGAGTCTGCGGAGGAGCAGCTCCAACAACACTTCGCTGTCCCTCTGTGACCGTGATGGGAGGCTTTGCTGCTTCTGCGGCCGTTTGCAAGCCTGAGCGGCTGCCGACTCCCTTGTGCCCCAGAGTTTTGAAATTCCCGTTGGCAAAGGAGCACTCCAAACTGAATTATTCTGGCTGCTGCAGGAAATGAACAGTGGCTGGAGTCTTGCCACCCTTTTGGTTATGCAAATCGGGAATTATGCAGAAGAGCTATTTGAGTCTTGTTTTATTTTTGCTTAATCAGTTGTCAACATGTTTATACAGTTCAGTCACTGTCACTTGCCATTGTTTTGCCCTGACTTCATGTTCGCGGAGGAGTTTATCACAGGGAAGGGCGGGTAAAGAGGCTGCTCCTTTGAGAAGCAGCCGGGTGAGGCTTGCAGGCATTCCCCAGAGGCGCAGGGAAACCACCTTCCTAATCAGGCACTGCAAACCCCACGAGGCATAGAAGAAAACAGAAATTGCCAACTTGTAAATCTGCCTGTTAAGCCCATGCCAAATCAGTCCCGTTTCATGCTGGCTTGTCCTAAGAGAGATTCCTCTCTTAATGAAAGTTGGGCATATCTAGAGTAATTTTATCATCTGTAATTGAGTTATTCTGAATTTGCTCCACCCTAAGGTTGGTATGTGGTGCAGGTCCCCTGAGGCAGAGCCTCCTTCGTGGTAGGAGGAGGGAAGGATGACAGCAGCAAGAAAAGAGCTTTAATGTCTGCATTGCCACCTACATGGGGTGCTGTGGCCAGGCAAGACTGAGACAGGTATACGTGAGAGCTACTGCCGTTAGGCAGACACAGAGCATAAACCTGGCATTCTTATTGGGAATGACTAAATGAAGCCAGCAGTGTTGACCCACTTGTTCTCATTAGGATGGATCCCATTGGGGCTCAGTGCTTATACTGGCATAGGAAGCTATAATTCATATTTCACAACACTAGCTCTTGTAAATATGATGTAGAAATCAATAAGTTGATTTTTTTAACTCATGTTCCAGATTTCAGGTTATCAGGAAATTCCTCAAATCCTACTTTGTACAGATCTTACTGTGTGTTCCGTCATATCACCTCTAATTGTGTGCTGAATCTTAAAAAGATACACTTACTTCCTTTTTTGAATTACAGAAACTCTGAAAGAAATGATTATTTAATTCTCAAATCACCATGAATCATGACAGCTGTGGTAGCTCATGGAGGCAGCTTGATGTGTGTTTTTCTGGTGTTTTGTATTATTTTACTCAGGTAACTTTACCATAATATGCAAGTACTTTCAAGCAACATGTACATGATGATACATCTAGTACACTTTGGTCCCTCACTAAAGAATAACTATGGCTTTATACCTACTAAAACTGGGGCTTGCAGAGTATACAAAGCAATATTTCCATCCCTCAGCTAAAAAGCAATGTTCCTTTTCTTTATTTTTCTGTTTTTCTTTCTTGAAAACCATAGAATTGGTGGCAGGTAGGAACAGTGCTTTGTTTTCATAAATGAGAAGAGCTGTAAACATTGATTAATCTTCATGTAAATTCCTTTTGCCACAGCCCTGCTGACAGATCATTATCCTCTCAAATGCCTGTCTCTTTAGCCATATTGCCTTGCGACTTTGTCATACTCTATTAAGTAAACTGGATTGTGCGTGGCTTGGAAAGAAGAACAATAGAGACTTGGGTGTTACAGTCGGGTCTGTTGGCAAATTAATAGATGACGCCTCTTGCCACTTAGAGAAGCAAGAGGAGTAC
>JANHGB010022070.1:0-19674 GCA_026283785.1 Coracopsis vasa
TGGGACAAATGATTGCTGCTTAGCTAATGTGGAGAATATTCAAGAAAAAGCTGCTTAAGTACTCTCACTCTGGACTGATATACAATTTTTAAAAGCCCCAAAATTGTCCCTGTGGACTGAAGACTACTTGGATGGCACTGGCTGAAGTGCATGGTACCCTTGGGGTGCTGAAAGAATATGGATGGTACCAAAAAGGACTGCTTTTTTACATATTTCATCTTTCAAATGAAAATTGTCACTGCATACTGCAAAAGCAATACACAATAGAAACCTCTTCTATGTAGAAGGGTTTTAGGTGGATATATTCTTTCCCTCGAGATGCTTTGCATTTTCTCTTTGCTTGCTAACTTTATGACTTTGAAGCAAAAGCTGTATTTTGTTCTGTACATATAAAATGGGACACAATATTGCTTATGAAATAGTGAGTCAGTCTCTCTGAAGGATAAGGGATCCTCCTCCCCAGTTGTGGTACAGGGTGTATGTCCTTTCCATAGCAGACGCTGCATGCTAATGCATATGGATGGTAAGAGGTGCTGCTGAACTGGTTGTTACAGTGATACACTGTACATGCACATGGTTCACCTATAGCTGGTTGTGGAAGTGCATGTGTTCCTTGAGGAAGCCAAGAGGCACAAGGCGTATACGCTACACACACCAACATCTTTCTGCTACCTAAGACAAAAATGCTTTATAGACAGGCTGTAGTGCCTTATTGTACTGGCGATTTCAAACTGTGGCATACCACCTCAGCTACTGCATGGTGGGAAGCCAAATAAATCATTATACAATTAATGTAAGTCTGACACACATGGGAGAAACTGTGTAATTAATTGTGACTAATGCAACTGTTACACTACAGAGGAGAAATCAGTATTGTTTTGCCACTTATTGTGAAGAATTGCCAGAAGGCAGCTTATTACCGTGCTAACTACTGCCATTTAGTCATCAAATCACAAACTGTCTGCAGTCTGGTTTAGACATTTTTCACCTTAATGCGCCGATCTCACTATGGAGATGCCAAATACTCTTTTGAAATTATTTAGATTAAATTCTTCAAAAGTCCACAAATGACATGGTCATTGAGAACTCAGCCCAACCTCATTCTCTCAAGATAACAGAATAATTTATTGTTATTTTCTGTGATTAGGAAAACTGACCAGAGTTATTAACCATTTTATAACAGGGAGACATTCAGATATGGGAACATTTCCTGTGCATAAGCAGGCATTACCTACACCCAGCTTTCCTGGACTTCCTGTTACATGGATACTTAGGTGAAGACAGACATTTAAGCACATACCTACGGCTGTTTACTTAGATGTATTACTTTAGCCAACCGTCAAATGAAGCTTATTTGTATATGGCTGAAGATGATAGTAACTTATGAGAAATAGTACATGTCTAATAAGTGATAAGTAAAATGTGAGGTCAACCCAACAGCTTTCCAAAACACCTGAGGGGAGAATAAAAGAGGGAGGAAAATGAGGAGGCCAGTGCATGCCAATGCGCATATGTGGAGGTGAGAACTATGAAGCATTGCTGTGTGAATTATAGTCTGTCTGATCCCTCAGGATCAAAGGACTTACAATACTTTTTTGAGTTTATGTAACATCCTATCTACCTCTCAGGAACATTAAGGAGCCAGAAATGGGTAATAACATTTGTCCCTCCATTCTCAAGTTTATGTAATGACTGTCTGGATTTTTAATTTTTTTCCAAGAAATAAGTATATAAACAATTCATTATGCTTAGCACTTGGATGCACAGTGATGTGATGGAAGGTGCATGCAATTTCTAATTACATTACAAATGAAATCAATTTCTTTGTTATTGCATCTAAGTGAGTCATTGACAAGTTTATTCATCTGACCCAAAGTTTCACAGAGTTTGTTCTTCTCTTTGTCTCTTTATCTTCAACAGTGGACAAAGTTACTTGAAAGTGTTTTCAATGAAGTCATTAAGGATTTTCACAGGCCTAGTTTTGTGATGACAAAGACCTGCAGGCAAGGAACACTGACATTGTAGTGTGCGGTCATTATTATTTACCATCTTTGCTGCGGGCCTGCAGCCCCTAAAGTGACAGCAGATGCTGTTACAAAAGTCAGTGACATATTCCACCGGGAACTGCTTAGGAAAACTCTTCCTCTGATTCTGTTAATATGAATCAACCTGGCAATCAAAGTCAAAAAAGACTGTCAGATACAAACTAATATATAAGGGAAAGAACGTTTACTTAGAAAAAAACCCAAACATTGAGGTGGAAAATTTAACTAATTTTGATGCTATTCCTCAGGACAGTTATGAGCAAGTCTGAGGTCAGGCAACTTGAGTGGAAAATATTGAGAAATAAACCCTTTATTGCTGATGTCAAATCTTGTGTTTTCTTTAGGGAGCAGACAGATTTTCACAGATAGAGTTAAAACTGCATGTGGGAAGCAGCAAAATTTTTGTTTATACTACCATGGGTTATTTGATATTCTTGTTACCAGTTACATAATAAAATAATAAAGTGACATTGCTTTATTTATGTTCAGTTGTCAAGGAATAATGCTCTCTAAGGTATCCAGTGTGCCTCTCAGCCTTTGTGACTAACAAAGCCAACTGCCTTGCTCAAGATTGTGCAAGCATCTCACCACCTGTATTACAAAATCTCACTCTGTAAAAAATTCCATTATGAAACAGTTTCCATTAAGAAATACATTCTCTCTCTTTTCCATAGAGATTGCATGGCTGTAATGAGCACAAGTTGTAACCTTTGTTCTGCACCTTGTGCAGGGTTCCTGCTCCAGAGGGTTTTCACTTCCAGTTGTGAGCTGTTTATGGCTTGTGAGCTAGATAATGCCATAGCAGCACAGATTATCCTGGTCCTTTGTCATCTCTCAAGACTATAAAAATTAATATCCTGCAATAATAATAAATGCTGTTCCTTGATCTGCAATACTGTCAAAGATTGATTGTAAATCTCAGTAAACAAAGATTCATCCAGATGTAGGACAGCAGATATCTCCAAGCAACAAGGCACAAAGGGTAAAAAAGATGCAAAGAAGAAATTCTGGCATTTTTCACAATGTAGCTGATAAACAGAAAGTAAAACTTTGAGCTTTGAAACTTGCATTTTTGTGCTGTTATCTGAAAACAGATGGCTGATGCTTGTATATGCTTGTATTTTCAGATTATGAGTCTGCTTTTTGGGCTGTTATTGTACAAGATACTGAACCAATTACTTATCTGTGTAAATCATGAAAGGTAACTGCTGGCTGGTATTTAGAATAATATAGCGAACAGGACTGTAGTCTAGGAACCAGGGATCTACATGGCAGGGGGTTATTGGCAGCAAATAACTACAGCTCAGTTGGCTGTGATAATCTGCAAGTGTTCTTCTCCTAGAGATTGTTTCTGCCTCTTCACTTGATCTGGGACAAGGGATGTCACATTTCTAGGCTTGTTTCAGTACTTTTCTGTTTGTTGCCAAGGGAGCAAACTACATCCTGGGGTGCATCATACACGGTATAACCATACTCTCAAAAGAGGTGATTATCCTGCTCTGTTCATCATTGATGTGGCCTCACCTTGAGTCCTGTGAGCAGCAATGGGCCCCGCAATTTAAGTCACAATGTGAAAGTCCTTGAATGCGTCCAGAGCAGGGCAACAAACTGGTGAAAGGGCTGGAAGAAATGGTTGAAGACTTTGGGGTTGTCTAGTTTGGAGAAAAGGGTGATGAGAGGAGACCTCACCACTTCCTGCAGCTTCCTGAGGAGTGGAATCAGAAAGAAAGGTGCTGATCACTCCTCTCTCATATCCAGTGATAGGACATGTGGGAATGGTTCAAAGCTGCATCAGGGAGGTTTAGACTGGAATTCAG
This sequence comes from Coracopsis vasa, assembly GCA_026283785.1. Taxonomy (NCBI): domain Eukaryota; kingdom Metazoa; phylum Chordata; class Aves; order Psittaciformes; family Psittacidae; genus Coracopsis; species Coracopsis vasa. The sequence continues at coordinate 3,863 of JANHGB010022070.1, forward strand.
GAAGAATTTCTTCACTGAGAGGGTGGTCAAATCCCCTGGAACAGGATTTCTAGAGATCTGGTCAATGCCCCAAGCTTGTCAATGTTTAAGAATCATTTGGATAATACCTTTAACAACATGCTTTAACATCTGGTCAGCCCTGAACTATTCAGGCAGTTGGACTAGATGATTCCTGTAGGTCCCCTCCAACTGAAAAACTTGTCTTTCCTTGTATCTTGTCTTCTCCTCTCCTCTCCTTTCCTCTCCTCTCCTCTTCTCTTCTCTCCTGTCCTCTCCTCTTTCTTGTAGTTGAATTATCTGAATTAGAGCCTTTTCCCAAGCAGTCTGCAGCACCTTTCATAGCAAGGTTTTCCTGTTATGTGTAAAGATACTTAATATAGGAGAGCTGATGCTAGCTGTCTTTAATATGCTTTTTACTGTGGTGCAGTAAAGTCAGTAAACCTAGACTTTACTTTCTGCCATCTTTTACGCAGTGTTTGAAGGCTGTATTATTGCCACAGCACATAATTTTGCAAAGTTACTGCATTTTGAAATTTTGAATATCTTTTCATCTTAAAGATTTTATAATATAATAGAAATATTTTGCACAACTACCATTCTCCCTTGTTTCAAGGCTAGACAGGCTTTGTGCTACTTTATCACCCCCCAGAGTCATCTACACATCCTTCATGCTAACAGGTTAGTGGACAAGACTGGCATCATCAGAAAAGGTTGGGAGATTAACCTCTACTTATGCACTGAAAATGGGGTTAAGCTTTAAATTATGCTCCTGCCTCAAGCCTGTGAGTCTTAAAGTCACCAGTGACTCACCGTTAAGTTGCTGGCAAACACTTTGGAGCTGTTTCTCCTCTGTACTACACCGCTGGAGACACATACTCTTGGTATGACAAGGGAACTTATCCCCTCTGGTGCCCCATGAATTTGGGGGCCCTTCTTAGAGAACTTGACAGTTTGAAATAAATTTTTTTCTGATCATATTGACTGACTTAGCTAAATGCTCACAATTTCTCATCATGGAAAGACCTGATGTCATTTTCTCTTATGAACATATTTCCTAAAAGATAGGATTTCTCATCAAGTTTCAATTGAATAAAGTTTTGCACTTTTCAAAGGGTTTCAAAAAAGTCTAGTGACAAAGGTGATATCCGGGAAAGGTGGGAGTCAGAACACAGAGGTGAAACAAACTCAGGGAGGTCTCACAGCTAGACACGGTAATAGATGCAAAGGTTCCTGATGTGCAGCCCACTGGCCTGATCTCTTGATGACATTGTCTTCATCTTCCTTGACCCAATGTCGTTTTCAAAGCACCTTATGTGTTCCTTCTCTTCTAAAATTGAAAACTATTATATCCTACCCAAATCAATTAAAATTAAGACAGAAACACAAGACAAAGCCTTACTGATACCCAATGTCTATTCTTGTTTTACAAGAGAGCTGTTAGCCCATGGCCATTAAGGTTTTCCTCAGTTTTCCCTTGTTATTTTTAAAAATGGTGCATAAAATTATCCTTCTCTGAGTAGTGTTGCCCCAACCTGTAATGCTGTCCAGGCTACTAATAGCAATTGCATATTTTTATTGGCAGTCCAGGCCTTGTATCAGTGACAAACAAGAGCCACTTGTAAATAATTTCTTTTCTAATCTTTCTCTAGTTCTGCATATAATTATGCATGCATAAAATGTACAGTAATTTTCTATATTTCCACACATGTAGTGTATAGAGTACCTGAACTCCTCTTTTTTACCACTTTTCATGACCAGAGGGGCATTGGGTACATGTCCATGTGATAACAAGAAGTTTATTCTATTGTCCCCTTTTCCTTTTTGGCATCCTTTTTTCTCATATTATTCATCTCTGGTTTTGTATTTGTTACCTGATAACTTGCATCAAAACCAGTACTTTTAAAAAGCTGTGAGATATCTGCAGCATGAGTTGTATGCATCAGGGTATGTAATTTTCCACAATTTTAACCAAAAAACTAAGAAAAGATAAATACATGATTTATACCACTTTACTTCTCCTGAAGCCCTATTTAGGAGAGTGTTAATTCCTTAAGCCACTAGGTTGCTAATACCCCCTGTTGTCTGTGATTTCTGCCTGAGCAATATATGGACACCAAAGAAACGTAATACACTATCAAACTTAGTTGTGTAAATGTAAGTCAGAGGCTGTCAACCAGCCAATACAAATACTGACAGATCATTAAAATGATCATTAATGATCAATGATCAATGCAGATAAGCTCAAGTAAGAACCACAATTGTGCCTTTATGTTAAAATTCAAGTTTAAAATATTCTTTTAATCCAATACTTTCCTTGTCCTTTTATGGATTTAATTGTTGTGGCAATGAGAAATATTTCTGAATAGAAAATTAAATACACTTTACTCATCAACATCAAATTCTGCCATATTATAAGTATCAGCAAGAGATTGACTGTCCTTGTGCCCACTGCATTTGACACAGTTATCACTCTGCAGTGCTTATCCCCACCAAACACACACCTGTTATATTTCCTTTCCTTTCTTCTTTCCCCATCAACTCTGAGCCCAGCGGCTGCTTTTAGCAGTGCTTTTAATGGCTCCTTTGAAGTCTGACACTCTATTACAAAAGCTAAATTGAGAGCCATTTAACACTCCCTATTTCATTTTCACTATAAAAAAAAAGGAGTGTTAAATGCGGGGAAGCCTGGTGAAAACCCTGTCCAGACCCACAGGGGACTGATTTTATTGATGGCTGCTCTGTGAGGTGTCAGTTCAGTGCCCCATCTCCCTGCCAGCAGGACTAGGGGATACAGGAGGTGCCTCCGGCTGTAGTCATTGCCTTTCCACAGCTTCTGCTGTCCTAGCTGCTCTACTGGGTTTTGTCTGCATTGATAGCAAAAATATTTTCCAGTTAAACTTGTTTCATCCTAGGTGGCCTAGCATATTGCTTGTGACTCCTTTCCTGTCTCAGACTGCTTCCCACAGCATCCTTCTGTCTGCAGTGAAACCTCCTCCTCCAAGGCTCTGCACCTCTCTCTATCATCACTGGAGTCAAATCTGAGGGGAGACCACTGTGTTCCAGCACCATAGGGAAAACAGCTGTTCAGTTGACAGGCTTTCTGTGTTCAGTTGAAATAATTGATGTTCAGTGTTTCCCAGTAAATCCTCACTTTAGGGGGTGAAATTAATGATACAGTATAATCCTGCAACAGCCTTACCAGATGACAATAACGGGATTGTAAATGAAAAACAAAAGCAATGCAAAAAGTATACTGAATGGTCACTAATTACACCAAAAAGTGCTATGGTGCTATGAGTCAGAACTTTATTATTGTGCAAGCAAGAGAAAAAGCCTTACTGTAAAGTCATAAATACTTTTAAAACACCCGTAAGTAACTGCACATCTTTCAGTAGGGGCAAGATCTTCTGAAGCCTATTTCAAAAGAAAGTCTGTCTGGGAAAGATTAAAGATTTCCAGGAAGCAGCAAATAGCTGACAATGACCATAGAAGCCATTCCTAAAGAGAATGAACCTTATGCTCCTGAACTTCCAAGTGATAAAGAATCCACTATAACAATAATGTGATATAACTTCTAAGTATCAGTGCAAAGGACTCTGCTGTAGTTTGCTCATCCTCTGCTAAGGTTTAGCAGTTATTATGCTGTTATAAACACTTCTGTTCCAGAAACGGCCTTGAGCACAACCTTTAATCAAGAAATACACAAGGAGATTGAGGAAATCATAGCTTTTATTCTCTGGAATACACTCATTTCAAAGTAAATTTGCTAACCAACATTGCAGAACAGTCAGGATGAGAAGAGTCATACGCCTGTTTAGGCCACAGAAGCAAGGTAGTCTCAATCACGCCATATCTTTCAAAATCGGGTTTGTTAAAAATGCAACTTCCTGTATCGCACTATTGAAAGATAGATTTGGGCAAACCCGCCTGATGAGAATATTCTCTAGAAAGTGAAGCAACCTGCTTGATCAAGTTCCAGGCGAGAAAAATTCATGGATTTTATATTGCAAAACCCATCAGCAAAGTGCAGCTAAAATGCAGTGTACATGATATATACGTACCTACCAAGCACATGGAATCACAGAAGAAGAAAAAAACATGTCCCCTTCAGCTGGCAGGAAAAAAAAAGAAGGTACACATGGCATGAATTCCAGCTTTATTCAAAAGGGAAAATTACTATTGCATTTTCTCTGAGTTTCTACTGAGATCAGTAGAAATCAGCTTTTCAAATTTATTATTCCACTTCTTAGCTCACTAAAACCTTGACCTCAGATGGAACAAACATACTAACAAGCACTATTTTTAACCTGTGCATCTAGATACTTCTAAAGGATGTAAAATGAGAAACTGCCTTCAGAAACTGGCTTTGTAATAAATTTTGGGCTGTCTGTCCTGCGCCTTTCATGTTCTGCAAAACTGCATGGGAAAAGCAGTGGTCTTTCCAGTAAACAAAGGGCACTACTTTCTTTCTAAAAAATAACAAATTCCTATTTTGTGAAATCTTATGTAAATTTAATAAGAAAATACTAAGAAAATATAGAATAAGGAAATTAAGATATAAATGTGCTTTTTTAATGATCTACTGGGTATCATATTAACTCCTGAGCTACAGATTATGGTAAAACCAGGTTGGTTTTCTTTGCTTGGTTGACTGTTTTTATATATGTTTGCAGTTACTGCTTGGAGCCACCTGTGTCTGATTAGGACTGTCAAGTAACCATAGCATCCAAATACATTCAGATAATAGTATGTTCATGGCTTTGTAAATAAAGATGTCAGGTTTTCAGAGAAGAGATCATAACCCCTAGAGCTGTGATATTGACCTTTCTCAACGTTTTGCTTTTTATTTTGCCTCCACACTGTTATTAAATTCATATGAACTTGAATGATATTTCTATTTGATGAAAACTTAAATTATAGATGAATTCATGCAGCTGGGAAAAAATCCTCTCATATAAGTGTCACATTTGAAGTATTGAAATATGGGAATTTGACTCACCTTTCAAATGAGACAAAATTATTGACAGATGTTCAGTAGTATTTGTAATACATACTAATGCAGAGAGAAGAGACTCACTGTGGCTCAGGCCTTTCTTCATATGGTATTTGAACTTGCTGCTCCTTTATCCTCCAGCCAGCTGAAGAGCTGCTGGTGTTAGGCTGCATACCTGTGTTTGAAAGGGCCTCACCATTGACTGCTCCCTTGGCTGGACTCCTTGGCTAGTGCTCCTGACGTGATTCCCTCTTCCCGGCCTGTCCACCATCTCATCCTTTGAAGAGAAAGTATTTTCACCTTCACTTAAATGCCCTCATTGCCTTTGAACTTGTCTCATTGCTAAAACTGTCCTAATAATGGCGTTTCTCTCCATTGCGCTCATATGGTCCTTGCTGCCTCCTGAAGTAGCAGGTCACGCAATATAAGGCTTCAACAGCAGGCGCAAGCACACTATGAGTGGACAATTGTGGCTGTCTCCAGATATCATTCAACCCCATCATAACTGCAACCCTGTTACAGTTAAAATGCTGAAGGGACCCATTCCCATTAGCTTAGGAACGGGCTTCAAGGGGAAACACTGAGCGCAGACACAGCAGAAACCTGCTGAAGGTGGTGGCTTGGGTTTTTGAGTTGGTCTACAAAGCTCCCCAGCTGCTTGGGGAGAAGCTGGTTTGCCTCTGACAAGCGCAAGAAAAGGTCATGTTTTGTGTCTGTTGCACTTTGCATATTCCTGCATCTCTCAGCAGCAAGCCAAAATGGGCCTCAATTACAAGTCTCCTGAAAAGGGATTTGAATGCTTTTCTCATATAATAACAGCAGAACTAGAGAGTGGTGTCATGGAAAAAGCATATACAGAGAGACTGCTGTTTCCCGACTTTCTCTCTCTGCTGAAAGACAGTGCCAGAAATCACTGACATTTGTGCTGCAGAGTCTGGGTAAATGGGTAAAAAAGAGTACTTATGCAAACAGAAGTGTACAGGTAAATAGAGAAACAGAAAGATAAACAAATAGCTAGACAGACAGATGTATGCATGTGTGCATGTGTAGTCATGAACAGCATGTATGAAACAGCCAGATGTTAATCTTGATTTCTGGAAAACTGAGTTGATGAGAGAATGGCATTTTTGTTTTCAGGGTTTGGGGAGAGCGTACTCCCTACATGCCAAATGTAAGACAGGCTAAGCAGGATTACTCAGAGGTGCTGAGCACCCCCATCTTCAGCAGTGACAAAGAGTGCTGTGGTATATCAGCCTCTGTCCTGTGCCTGAAGACCTCCATGCACTGCTCTGTCCTGGCATAGGCACCTGGTAATAGGTGATGCTGTTTGCAGAAGTGGGAGATCCCTCTTGACTCCTGTCTCCATTGGGAGCACAGGGGATGTCTGACAAGGGAAGGGGTGTGGGACCTCCTGTGAGTTTGAAGCGAGATGCACACATGATACCTGGCCATCAGGGACACCTCCAACAACACATCCAAGCATGATGGGAAAAACACTGCCTGTCGGTGTCAGTCACTGAGTGGGGCACCCTAACCCAAGATCTGCATTCCTCTGTTGCTCCTCCTCCTCCCCAGTGAGCCCCTGACAGAACCTCTGGCAGAGCCCAAGGCTGTTTCTGCCTTTTGAAGGCACCATGAAGGGAGCCTATGGGTAAGGGCATGTAGCATTCCAAAATGCTGAAATAGCACAAAAGCACCCAGAAGATGCTTTCCCTGGGGCAGACTCCATGACACAGAGGATAAAAGTTGTTGCACAACACACAGCACCAGGAGAGGAGGGGGATCCCCATCATCCTGTGCTACCTGTGCTGCTGCTCCAGAGTGGATAGGAGGGGACAGCTGGGACATGAGTCCTGTGTGTCCCCATTGTGCAAGGGCCAGCAGGGTCCATGCTATACTCGTGTGCAGCCCCCCAAAAGGGCGTTTATTCTTTCTCACTTTTTTGCAACCAGCTTTCTGCACTTCAACATCCCCATGTAGCTATGAGTAAGCCCTTTACCACAGCTCAGTCCTTATGTATTAATCCCCTCAGCTCCTGCAGTAAGGAATGTCTAGTGTCACCTCTTGGTGGATGCATAGAAAGGCTAGGGGAACTGTAGACGCTCTGAGGGAATCATGGACTCTAATCTGGTCTCCATAGACAAAAGACCAGTGCCGCTGCTGATGGGCCAGCTTTCCATGCAGTAAAGCTACATGTACTCACTCCTGATGCTGTGACCCCAGCTCTCAGGGATGGCCACTTTGAATTGGAAGGGTGGTTTCTCCATCCCAGCACCCTCCATTTGTCAGCATCTGCATCTGAGGCTGTGAACAGAAATTGTTCTTTTCTGCCTCAAAGTCCTCAGGCTTGGAACTACATGAATCACAGAGAGAAAAAGTTTAATTTCCTACAGTTTCTGCCTCCTGTCACTACCTGTTGTAGAAAATGAACGTGGTTTATATTGCTTTGTGGAAGTCTACATGTTTTTCACGAGAGAAGTAACTACCTTATGCAGCATGGCAAAAGGCAGCCTTTCACCTAGAGAATCGTACTAAGCTCACAAAGAAAAACATAAATATCTGTGAGGAAAGCCATCTTGTTTATCCACTCTTCACCTTCAAGCAGCTTACAGCCTTCAGTGCTCTCACTATCCAGCAGAAAATTTAGCACTGCTTTTCTTAGGTTCTAGACTTTCCGAGGGCCTTTTTGTCTGACAGTCAACAAGCATTGCTAAGAAACACTCTTCCTCAGCTTGTCATTTTTACAAATCTCTCTCAAATGAAATGCCTTCACACAGACTTTGTTGATACAGAAGAGAGCAATATTTAAAACATACATGAAACTCTCTTGGCGCAGAGTCTCCTGGTGGGTCTTGCAAAAGTACTATTTCGTTTTGGGTTAAAAAATCTCCAGTAAAGCAAATGAGTCATTTTTTCGTCAGTGACACTGAGTGTCCCATCTGTGCAAATCCTATCTGTCTCATTTAAATCAACCAACATAATATTAGTGGCTGCCATGCCTTTCAGATATTTTCTCAGTTCTTCAAAAATGTCAGAGCCCACGGTCAGAGCGCTGAGCAGTGGGAGACCCAAAAGTTCTTCCATCATACCAGAGTTTTCAGTCTGACACTGAAGAATAAAGAGGTCTGCATTCAGTAGCATCACAATTGTTATAAATTGTGAACAGCAAAGTGTCATGGTTTAACCCCAGCCAGCATCACCCAGCCACACACTCCACCCCAATAGGAAAAGTGAGAAAACTTGTGGGTTGAGATAACAGTTTAATAGGTAAGAAAAAAGCTGCACACACAAGCAAAGCAAATCAAGGAATTCATTTACCTCTCCCCATGGGCAGGCAGGTGTTCAGCCATCTCCAGGAAAGCAGGGCTCCATCACACATAATGGTGACTTGGGAAGACAAACATCATCACTTCAAACATCCCCCCTTTCCTTCTTCTTCCACAGCTTTTATTGAATAAACATAAAATATATAATATTTTTTATAATGGAGCATGACATCATACGGTGTAGAATCTCCCTTTGGTCAGTTGGGGTCAGAAGTTCTGGCTGTGTCCTCTCCCAACTCCTTGTGCACCCCCAGCTTACTCACTGGTTGGTAGGGTGAGGAGCAGGAAAGGCCTTGTTGCTGTGCAAGCACTGCTCAGCAATAGCTAAAATATCCCTGTGTTATCAACACAGTTTCCAGCACAAATCCAAAACACAGCCCCATATTCGCTGCCATGAAGGAAATTAACTCTTTCAGCCAAAACCAGCACACCAAGAAATCTCTGATTTGTGCTGACAGACCACTCAACTTCATTATATTGCTAGTGTACATGCAAGTGTAATCCTAGTTCTTTTCCAGGCTTGTGGGAAGGGGAGCTGATAAGCACTAAACCCAGGAGGTTCAACTGCACTGCTTGAAAATTTCATCATCTGCAAAAATATTTTCCCTTTTGTGGTAGTAAAATGACTATTATATGCAATATTTACATATAATGTTAATAGATACAGTATAGGTAGAACTCAAACCTGTCTTTTTTTGTTGCATTTATTAAGACTTATACCTTTTGCCTGTTTGTTTTTCCCATACAATCAGGTTGCAAAGCAGATCTGATAGCACAGTCCAAATTTGTTTCAGCATGTGTTTGGGGAAATTGCTGGTTTTCATTACAGCAGCAATGTTAGGTGCAATGTAATGGTCTGGAACTTACAATGGTCTCTTCTTACAACAGGCACTGGCTTACCAGGCAGAGTAAATCACTTCCTTGTAATGTCAGCCTTGTATTTCTAAGCTGATATGTTTGAAGATTATCATAACTAGCAATTACAGTACAATTTGCATAAGCCTGATGCAGAGCTATTAGAAAAAAAGATTGCAGGCAAACCCCTGCCTGGTTTCTGCAGGGCTCCTTGTTCCACGCAGCCTCCTGCCTCTTGAGTTACAGACATGGCTAGGAAAGGTGTACCTGATGCAATCTGCCCTTGTCTTCCATGGCAGCCTGCAGTGTGTGTGCCAGCCCTTTACTTCAGCATTAAGTGGCTACTTACAAGCATCCCATGGCTGAGCAACATGTAATAAAAGTGCTTATTATTTTTGTTTCAGGTGCTAGACAATTTAAGTCAATTACATTCAAGAACCTACAATTACTTTTCACCCCTCCAGAACTCCGGAGTACCACCTTTACCCAGGGCCCTTCAGGTCTAAATCCTAGCAAGGTACTGACTTACTTACACCAATCAAATATTTTCTCTAACTCAATAATATTTTGACCCCATTATCTTCCAGCATTATGCAGCAAACTATATTGGGAATTGTCTGTCAGTTTCTTCCACAGCTTCTGGAAGAGTGTGCTGTGACGTTTTAGATACATTCTGAAAGGAAACCCCATGATAAGTAACAGCACAATATATCCCTAGCCTTGAAGAAGATATACATTCCTATCCCAAAGAGGCATGTCTCTAGATACAAAGTTTGCAACTCATTTTTGATGTTGCAGAACTCTACATTTTTCCTAGAGGAGAAATACACCCACTTAGAAACTTAATAAATTTAAACTAAAAAATATTTAACCTAATGTTTCAATATAGAATAAAAAACTTGAAATATCATTTGCTTACAGCTTTGGACATCAGTTCAAAGAATATGGTTGAGATCACTTTCTGGTACCAAGTTCTTCACTCAAGAAGAGCATCGGTTTCAGGCATACATCTCTTTCAACAATTGAAGCTATTTTGTACTATATTTATTTTAAAATTGAAAACTCCCATTCATATCAGTAGTTGGACACAAATAGCATCCCTGTAGGCACAACCAGTTCTGGTAGTTACTACTACTTACTACTATTTTCTTTTTAGCTGAGATAGAAGACTCCTGTATCAATCCAATTTGCAGTACTTACAGTTTTTGTGTGACTTGTTTTTCCTTACACACTGCAACCAAAATTGTAGTCCTCTGCAAACAGGTTTTGTATCTAGTCAGTCTCTTCATTGACATCAGGGAAATACTGACAAAACTGGTGATTTGATGATTAAATGTTCCCCTATTTCTCTTTTTACTTCTCTTGAGTTCAAGTCATTATTCAGCCTAAAAATTTCCAGTGTTATAAATGGATGAATGCCTTTTTTGCTGGCATGACAGAGCTTTGTTTGAAGCACCATTGCACTTCCAGGCTGAAACTTGTTTGGGAGACAATATAAAAGCAGCTATCCCTCTGGTTAAGCCAGGCTGTGTTTTCAGAGCAGCGCAAGCCAGGTGTCCTGTTTGCTGGCCCAGACAGGTTGGCAAGAATGACCCTTGTATTTATGAGCATGACTGAAAACACCTAACATGTATTTTGGTTTGAGAGCTGCCAAATCTACCTCCGAGGGCATTCACATGTACATCTGACCATCATCGCATTCAGGTGACTGACTGGTAACTTAGCTAGTCAAGACAACGTTGTCACAGCATGGTTCAAAGCAATTTTCAATTTGGCTACCAAAGCAATTCCCACATATTTTTTTTGTGACTACTGCTTCCTGGAGGGTGTTTCATTTGCCCCAGGAGGACAGTGAAGTTAATTTATGCTGGTACACAGCAAATAAGAAGGTGTCTGTCACTCCTTTGCCCCACTTGTGTGAATTTGAAGGCCTCTGCCTCAGTTCTGCACGAGGCCATCAGACACGTGGTGCATACTCCCTGCACAGGAGGCAGACTAGCACATCTGCTAAGGGGTATCTTTTAAATGGAAATTTCACACATGCGGGCAAAATGGCACTTGGAAAAATACCTGTAGACTCAAAGGAAAGTAGGAGTCTCTCTTGCACTGTGCTTAAACTCCTCTCACATGTCATTACCCACCAATCACTTAGAGCCTTGCACTATGCTACTGGAAATGATAGGAAATGGAATCATGTTTCATTTGAGATTTGAAAGAATGCATAATTTCACTTAATATCAGTACTTTCTTATAAGAGAAAGAACTTAAAGTACTATCACAGGGAAGGTATTAACATCTGAGTGCCCTGACATTCCTCTCCTGCATCTTTTCAAAGCATGCTGAGCAAAGCAAGAAGGGAAAGGATTCATTACTCCAGACAGCTACCTGCAGTCTGCCCTCAGGAAGAAGGATGCATTGTAGGCATATTTCAAACACCTACACTAAAGAGTCTGCTATTACAAATTGAGATAGCATTTTATTTTCTTTGGAGGCTTATCTGTGCACTTCTCCCATTCCTGATGATTCATACGCAGCAACGTAATGCAAAAGACAAGCACATTTCATTAGCAAAAGACTGCAATCCTGTTTTGCTAAAGCATGACTCAGATCTAGAAAACTCTACCAAAGAAACAGGTGCTTTGGCAAGAAGATGTACATTTCCCCGAATTTCAGCAGTGGGAACACTTCAAAAAGAAACTCTGGAAATTTATTTTCTCCTGGTTGAGTAGGCTGTAAGGTAGCCATGAAGTTTTCACCCAAGATACAGCATCTAATCCAACTGGAAGATGACTGCATTATTTCTTTATTCTTTGCAAGTTTAGAAGTACTTAAGAAGTTAAAAGGACCTGAACCACAGCACTGAGTACTACCAATAAATCTGGCCACTATTCAATGAAGCTGAGAATACTGAGTCACCAACATGAGTAAAACCATTTGCCCTGATTCTTAATTCTGCCTGCAAGATTAAAAATCACGTCAATCTGCAATATTTCCTAGAGTGCCAGGGAGCTGAGGGCTGAGAATGGATTTGCTGAGGAATGGCACATGATTGACTAGCAATAGCCAAACTAGAAGGTGCATTTTTGCTGCAAAGTTGGTAATAAGTTTATCAAGGTCTTAAAACACCTCTGTATTTTGCAATTGCAGGACTCCTAAAAATTCTAATGCCTTAATTAACAGGGTTCCTTCCAACTGAAGATATTCTACAATATCGTGCTTCTTGTCTCTGAATCTCCTGCAAACACAGAGTGGCTTTTCCACACATTCTTCAGTTTTCTAGGGATTGACAAAATCAACATTGTCTTTTCAATTACAGTGAATAGTTGTAAGGAGAACTATTAAAAGGAGGCATATTCCTGTTTTAGTGTTGCATATCTGCCAGCTTTGCCATCCATTGAGCCAGACTGCTATGAGACAGTATCTGCATGATGAAGGAACTCCATGTATATTTCCAAAGTGTAACAGCTAACGGAAGGCAAATCTCACTGAAAATGGAGAGAGCACAAAAGCTATTTGTTTGCGTTGTTTTTAGAATGTACAGCTTAGAGCAGACAAAACCAAGATACAGCTCTTTCCTTGGCTACCTTTTTATTTATCATGTAAAACACTTCCAGCAGATGCATCTGCCCAAAGTAGTGAAAAGAATTAGATGCTCTTCCTCTGATGCTTTTGCAGTTTCCCCTCAATTTGGGAAATTGCTGCATTAAATCTATGTTCTCTCTGAAGTCTCAGGACTCCCCATTTTCCCCACCCATATACCAGTATGGGACAGGCAGCACAGGTCTATTGGAGTATTTTAGTATGTGCTAGAAATAAATGACTTAGCACCCAATCCAAACTCCAGCACACATTCAGCATGAGGGGTGCGAAGAAGTGTCGTACCAATCACAATGTCTGCTAGAACAGCAAGATCTAGGATTACATATACATCAACATATATTTGTTCAGGATTGTGTTTAAAATTTGCAACACACTAGCATGAATCCTAGACTGGTTTGGGTTGGAAGTGACCTTAAATATCATTTAGTTCCAAACCCCCTGCCATGGGAAGGGACTCCTTCCACTAGACCATTACTCCCAGCTCCTTTCAACCTGGCCTTGAACACTGCCAGGGATGGGACAGCCACAGCTTCTCTGTTCCAATGTCTCACCACTCTCATAGTGAACGAGCATTGCTTTTTCTGAGGTTTCCCACCTAATTCCAGACTGGACTGAGAAGCTATGTTTTCATCCACTTTGGAGAACAAAGCATATTAAACTGAACTCCAGAAGAAAATGCTTCTTTCTTTTAGAAAGCACTACAAAATCTTTTTGTGAGTCATCACCATCAGCTGCAAGTTTAAATTAAAAAAAAAAAAAGAGAAAAAGGAAAATATGATAAATGCTACTTGTGTACAAGAAAATTCACTTCAGGGCATGGGGTTTATAGTACTGAAGATGCCAGTAGGTTAAGCATCAATCTGTAAGTGTTAGTGTACCAGATTAATGAAGCATCTGTGTTGTTTGCCCAGATTTGCTTTTCCTTTCAGCAATTTATCCAGTTTAGCATTCTAGAAACCAAAAGCTTAACAAATGCTGTTTATACTTCTTTTTCACACTACTGTTGTAATCTATATTTATTTAAATGGTGTTCCTCATTTCTGACATTTTCCCTGGGGCCTGAAGAACAGGTGTTCAGATACAGCTCCAAGCTGTCAAAAATGGAGCTGGCAGTGATTTTAACAGATACAGGGCTAGGGAAATACAAGAAAGTTGTAATTTTGAATAATTAAACACCACATGGAATTTGTAAGACTACCTCATATTACTCAGAGGATATCTTAATTCAGATTTCATCATAAACACAAAATGGGATGTTGGCCATGGTGGGACTGATATCGGAGACTTGAATTTGAGTTCTCTTGAATCATTTCTTTGCTAATCTAAGGAACGGATCTGAATCAAAAACTATCAAGATTCCTTTTGTTTTCACTCCTGGGCCCAGAATTAGGGGAACACTTTTGCTAGAGAGACTGCTTAGCCTGTGGTGGTAAGAGCGCTTCATTATGTAGCATTGCTCCTCCTTACCCTGTTGACTTTCTGGACACAACTGGTATGTGGGATGAATCTTTATCACTTACTTTCTCATCAAGTAGCAACGCCAGTTTGTTGTGTGGCTACTTCACAGTACACACATGCATACTGGAATAACACGAGTAGCTGCAACCTGTTATTTGTAGTTGGGCCTGTAACAGAAGGTACGTATTCAACTATCTGTTCCTTGTGGTAAGTTTCAATAGGCCAAGCCTTTTGCTCCTCAGTTAGGTAAGTTTGTGAAGATTTACCTACTGCAGGAGCAAGGTTTGCTCAAAACTATAGGAAAAAATTAGGGACAGTGACTTTATGTTTTTGAAAAATGGAAAAAAAAAATAAATTCTTGAATACTTTCAAGGAAATCACTGCTTCTTGCCAGCTGAGTCACCATCAAGTGTTGGCATACCTCACAGGCTAATCAAGATGAATGAACGCATAATTTAACATCCTTCCAACACGATATTTTTAACAGGATGCAAATCCTCCAAAAATATTTTTGGGAAAACCACCAAGTGACAGTAAAGTAATGAATACATTCTACTGCTGATCAATGAAAATAAAAGATATAAACAGAAGTTACTTTTTTCATATTCAGGTTTTCTGACATTTCAACCAACTCCAGTACAGTGCTAATATAGCACAACTGGTATCAAGAGAATTACAATAGAACAGAGAGATTATTACTAACAAATCAAGAGACCCTGAACTGGTGTTAGGGAGAATGTAGCAGTCCTTTGGTTGGGCTACTGCTACACTTTGGATCATGGTGAAGACTACAATGACTGGCAACTGATAGGTAGTTGGGCCTTTTTTTTTCCCTCTAAAAGGCTTTGTGTTTGGACTTCACTATTAACTTCAGCAATACTGTCAGAATGAATTGCCTACTGCAATCTAAAAAACAAGTGCTCTCATCTGCAATCATACCTCAGTAATCAAGCACTCTTCAGCTGGTAGCCCAGTGCTTCTTTCACCGTTCAAGGAAACGCTTTTCTGTTCAGGAAAACAGAAGTGACTTGGAGCATGCCAAATAGGTAGGCTGATGCACCAGTCTTGCAAATGAAGTAAACCAGGAGCTGAGAGCCTGGTGGAAAAAATCTGGCAGGCTGCTTACTCTTTGCTCATACAACTTGGGAACTCCAGTACTTCTATGTGGACCTTCACACACTTCCTCTACAAAGAAGGAAAACTCACCATTGCCATGCTTCTGGAGAGGTGGGCTTTCTGCACTTTGTTTTTCAAGTTGCGTCTGTGTGCACTACTGTACACATAGGAGTGTAGAATGTTTACTACTGTAAACATTCACCATAAGACTGTTAAAAGCAAGAACAGTGAGGTTTGAATTGAAAAGTGGGACTGAAATGATCAAGAAAACAGAGAAGAAGGTTACACTTTTCACCAGCTACAGGAAACACAGAGCTAGAAGCTGCTGATGCTGAAGTGTGCCCAATAGGCATACTGAAGAGCAGCTAATTCGAATCATTAACCTATCATAAAAAGGACATGGAACTGTTGGAACAAGTCCAGAGGAGGGCCACGAGGATGATCAGAGGACTGGAGCACCTCCC
>JANHGB010022072.1:7655-17850 GCA_026283785.1 Coracopsis vasa
GGGTGGTGAGGCCCTGGCACAGGTTGCCCAGAGAAGCTGTGGCTGCCCCATCCCTGGCAGTGTTCAAGGCCAGGTTGCATGGAGCTTTGAGCAACCTGGTCTAGTGGAAGGTGTCCCTGCCCATGGCAGGGGGTTGGAACTGGATGAGCTTTAAGGTTCTTTCAGCCCAAACCATTCTTGCTTCTATGATTCTAGCATAGTACTACTTCTGGTGTATTGGAAGAAAAGTAGTGCTAATCCCAGGCTGTTGCTCGTCCTTTTCAAAATAAAATGAAATAGAGTTTTTACTAAGAATACCGCATAAAAGGAATTAATATTCCAGCGGAAAGATACCCTGTAAATATCTAGTGAGATAATTTTGTGAAATAATTACAATTTTTATATCATTCTTTGACAGAAATGAACACTTAGAGCAAGGATAAGAGTTAAAAAGAGGCAGGATGTATTTGCAGAAGGTCACGTAACCTTAACAAACTTGTTTAACTTGTGTGAGGAAATAAGAAAACCTCGGTAAAAGTCTAGAAATAATTGGCTTTAATCTTCAGAAGGCTTCAAATTGTAACCTAAGTAATTCTTACATTGGTGTGATATGCTCAACTGGTTTTAAAAAAGCTCTTTTCTGAGGGATTTGGATGACTGATAAGGAGCAGTGAGTGGGGAAACCATTACCACTGCAGCACGCACTACAAAAGGAGGAATTAAGAAAGATGTTTTAAGTGCCTGAAATGTGAAGTTGTAACCAGTTGTTGCCACAAAACCTCACTTGACAAAATAAGGCTTTAAATGAGTCTGAACCTCGAAGTACATCAAAAGCAAGTGAAGCAGCACGGTGGTAAAGTCATGTAATCTGTATCAAGAAATACCAGTGCTGGAGCTCCCAACCCCATGAACCATGAGTTACATGATGCAGTTCCAGCACCTGGGTGAGGATAAAAAAGGTGAAAAAACCCAAAGAGATAAATGTCCTTCTCTGGTAATCGGTGTTGAGTAACTGCTCGGCATCCAACGTTTCTTTTCTCTGCTTTCTCAATGTTGCAGAATTTTTGATCCACTGCTTGCTTGGTTTGCAGGACAGATCCTGCTTTGTGTTTAAAGCATTCAGGATTATGCTGAGCGCAGCTCATTAGGCTGGAGAGGTCAGATGGGCACTGGAAAAGCAGGTACTGGGTGGATGTTGTAGGGTGCCTGAGGGTGGATGCACCGCTGGGGATGCTGCTGCTTCCACCCAGCTCCCTCTGTGCTCCGTGCTGGTTTGAAAGAAAATGAGTTTTTCTGTATGTCTTTTTGACACTGCTTTAGCACATTCCTGTAGCTTGAGTGGTAGCATCTTTTCCTGATATCAGGCTTTCTCTGACCTCATTGGAGGATGAGCTTGCTTTCTTGGAGAGCTTTTGTTCCAGAATAGGAAGCTTGTGTTGCTAGGGAGTTGGCATTTACGTGGGGCTTGAACAGCTATGGTTTTCTGAGCTCCTGAACATTTTACTCTGCAAAACCTGCTCTTGCATTTGAAGGATGAGCCTGAGTGCTGACTGGTGTTTTACATGACACCTTGATGAGTAGAAATGAACTTTTTGTCATTTCCAGGAGACTAACTCTCCTTTAATAGCAGCTCCATCTGCATCTGATATCTATGCACGTACGTAAATGCCTGTGTTGAGTCAGAGTGATGAAAATAATGGAGCCAGAAAATCCCCTCCTTCAAAATGGGGAAAAAAGAGTATTTCCCAAGCTTCTGCAGCTTCTATTCGTAGGGGTCTGGCTGCTCTGCTCTAAAGCAGTGATCAATTAGAAATGCCTGTGACACTGTCTTCTGGAGCTGTGTCTTGAGGGTTACCAGCCTCATAAATCGGTTTGTAGCCCAGTTGCCTGAACCCAGCTGAGGAGGAAGGTTGAGCGTGTGTTTGTGGTTCTTGCTGGTAATTATAACCCAGAGAAGCACGAGGACGGAGGAATGCTTCTGGAGGCACGTGGAGCCTCAGGATTGCCTGCTGTAGGGATGGTGCTATAGTCCACACCTTATTTTAAAAAAATACAAATGACCTAGTTTATGAAGTGTATGGTCTCATCACGGCTCTCTGGGACCGTCTTCATTCTCTGTTCCTTGTCTGGACTGGGCTGGGAATCCATTAGGAAGAGCATAATGTTGGATATAACCATCCCAAATCAATACTTCACAGGTATGTGCACCTCACCCTGAGAATTTACAGGCTTGTCCCATTAACAAAGAAGATGAGGAGAGTTGAGGTAAGGATGGAAAGGGGCACACTTCCGTTTTGGCTAGCTGTGCTGGCCTCCCTCGCCATTTGCCTCATCTCAGCCACTTTGTTCCTTTTTGCTGAAGACCAGGAGATGTGGAATCTGGTGTGCCGGGGGATTTTAGGGGTGGTGGGAGAGGGCTGGGTTGTGCTGGAGACGCTGCAGGAGCCTTAACATCGCTGTGAGCTCTGCTTTTGAGCATGCTGAATCTTGCTCCTTTATTCCTTTAGCCTTATTTCTCTACCAGCTTATACCAAAAATAGATGGTGCTGGGAACGTTGGAGCTGTGCGCATTTATCCTCTCCAAATCGCCATATATGCCCCTCTGAAGCTGACATTTACTTTTAGAATGTATTCCACTTTTCTTCATGCCAACTACAAACCCTTAATTGTTTGGTGAGCTTGTGTTTTTAATTGTCTGTATGGGTCAGCAGCATGTGGTAGAGCCTTTAAAGTATTGTTTCAAAATAGTGATCCCTTTGGGAAATGTCTGTTTTTCTCTGTTCTGCAATGGATCTCTGTCTTGCAAAGGCTTAGTTTACATAATATCTGAGTGCTAATGTAGAGGCCTTTTGTAAATACACTAAGATGCTTACTAAGCTGGTTGCCTGCTTGTCTACATAACAAAGCCGAGAGTTATGTAGTGGGTGTAGAGAAAGGGTGTGACATGTACTTTAACCTATTAGGCTTGCTAAATCTGGGGAAAAGGGCTTTTGGCTTATTAATTGGGATGGTTATCTGTGTGCTGGAGTTGTCTCCATGTACAAAACATGGAGTGTTTTGCCGGAGCATGGTCTGTGTTGGAGCAAGGGTTTCCCTTCTAAGTAAATACAGTTTTAAAGGTCTTTTTGGCTTTTGGGAAAGCTAGTGCCAAAGTCTTTAAGGTTTGGGTTGGGTTTTTTTTTGACATTGCTCTGTGCCTGTTCCTCAGTATTTGATTTTAAGCATTTGCTTTCTCAATTTTGTTTTTGATGGTTTTATTTTTAACCCCCAAATGAGAAGCAGAGAAACTGTAAACCACTGAAAACTTTATGGTGTATCCTCATAGAAACTAACAACGTGCGGCAGTAAGTGAGTAAATTGTACGGGGAGAGGGACATCTACAAAACTCTCATTTTGCTCATATTGACTCGAGACCTCCTGGTAGGTTTTTACCTTTAGCTTCTGACTCATAGTGCAAGGCTTTCTTTTGGTTTTGGTAGCATAATTTGGTGTAAAATGACAACCTTTCAAATATGACTGCTAACTTTCCCGCTTCAACTGTTCCTCATGTTTTAACTCCATCTGAGTAATCTCATAGAGGCAAAGCCCGGCTAAAAGTAATTTATTGCTGAAGATTATGGGAAATTAAATCAAGGGTAGCTGCAGAGACGAGGCTTCCGAAATTAAACTCTCCAGTTGCTGAGTCAATTAGGAGGTTGGGGGGTAATAGCTGGAGGTCCTGGCATTTCGAAGGAAGAGCCAGTTTGTTTTGCTGGATGACAGAGAGCTAAAAAGCACTTACTGTCCAAATTGAGCTGCTTGCTGTGCTGTATTTCTATGTAAGAACCATCGTGTGTTCAGTTGGGTTTTTAAAGCATGGGCGGTCTCGTTTTACCTGCAAAACCACTTCTCCTTGTGGCCTTGGGGCTACGCTTGGTATTTTTTAAGTGGATTTGTTCAACGATTTTCAAGATAGAAATATATATTGTGGTGTCCTGTACCCGAGTGCAGTTCTGCTGGTGTCTTTCCCTATAAATATCCTGGCTCTTTAAAGGTGTGTATAAGTAATAAACTCACTTCTGGTTTATGTTAACATGCAAGATCCCTTTTTTAGAACATGATTTTAAATATTCTATTTCCTAGTAACGCAAACTTCACTGGCATGCTGTAAGAAGAAACAAAATTAAAGTAAGTAAACCAACAAAAATAAGAAGATGAGATAAATGTATTTAATGTACCCGGTACAGTAATGAAATAGTCTAATTGCAGAGGCTTTGTTCCAGAGCACAAGTTATATTGACATTTAGCTCCCAGGTGACTTTACAAGGCAGGCAGTTAAGAAAAAATAAAACTGACTTGCAAGCTGAGCAGATTTGACATTAGTAATTTTGAACATAAGGTTGCATATTAAATTTCTTTTTCTTTCTATACTGGAGAAAGAGTCGTAAGGATTTTTCTCAAGAAAACTTGGGGATCTTTTTTCCTATTGTTGCACTGAGGACTTGGCACCATGAATGTTCTTCATAACCACATAAAATGCTCCTGCCATGGAGAGGAAAGGATCTGTTACTACACATACAATGAAGCAAGAAATTATCTCTTCACCAAAGTGGTTCCTGTCAATCAGACGAGAGGGAGAAAGAAGTGTGCTGGTATGACGGGAGCTGCAGATGTATTTGGGCTTCAGGATATCGTGGTGTTGTGATGTACGATGGGAAAGCGTAGCTTAGAAATGGGAGGAATAAGAGACTGTTGTGGGGCTTTAAAGCCATGATAGCCCTCTGCCGGCATGGTTTGTGTCGAAGCCCCGCAGCTGCTGGCACAGAACTGCAATTTTGCATGTGACTTGTTCAGCCAAGACTTTTTTTTTCCTTCTCTTCTATAAGTGAAATAATTTAAAACAGTATTTCATGCCCTTGAATGTTTGTTCCGTCAGAAATGAGCTTATTTTTCATTAAGCCGTTTGATCTATTATGTATTAGCAAAACATGCCATATTGCTCTGTAGAACCGGTCTGCCATTGGACAAGGTTTTTCTTCCTCCTAGTGTCATTCCTGTTCCGTATGCTGATAAGCTGGCAAGTATAACTTCTGCTGTAGTTAAATTGGGCTGAGGTTTACTTTTATTTGCATGCTTTAGCTGTAATAGTAAGATGGTATACGAGAAGTAGATGGGCATAGCGTTTTGTTCTCAAATAGCCTTGGTGGCTATGTCCTTTTATCTTGTGAAATGATCTTGCTGTGGTTTCCATTTCCTTTTTCTTTGCTCAGTGGCTCGGTTTTTGGGAAGACGAGTACATGTTGTGGTCCACAATCAAAGAGGCTCTCCTGCAGCCTGTGGCACCAGTGGTGGGGATGGTCCATACAGACTTAACCTTAAGTCTCTGCTTTTTTGAGGCAAGGTCAGTATTTTGGATCTTAGCATTGTCCCTGGTCTGGGAGTATCTCCTTGACATGTAACTTTGAGGTAGGACCTCAGTAGTCTACAAAAGGACTCTTAAAGTTTTCAGTGGCATAAGGCAACCTGATGAGGCTGTGATGGGCTAATGGTGTGTGATGCATCGGGGGCAAAATATTGGATGGCTGGTTATGAATGTGAAAGTGCAATTTTGCAAAAATAGGAAGTGTAAGCAGCAGATTGAAACAGTGCAACTGGGAGAGCAGACGTGGCTTTGTTAGCCTTTGGAGTTATATGACCTTTTATGTGTGTGTTTCTTTGTTTTAAGTGAAATGTGTTTGTTGCTGATATTTTCCAGTGACTAGTTGTAGGGGTTTAAGTGTTTTAAAGGGAAAGGATGGAAATACTGAATTGAGGTTGAGATGAGACTTGTAGATTGCTTCTCTTTTCCCATCTAAAAAGGCAATTGAGTGTATGATGAAGAGAATTTAATATATAAGAATAACAAGAAGAAGTCAGGCTGGAGAGAGTCCAGAGAAGAGCCACAAAGATGATCCAAGGACTGGGCAGCCATTTGAGGAAAGCCTGAAAGAGCTGGGCTTGTTCAGCCTGGAGAAAAGAAGGCTCAGGAGAGACCTTATCCCCATGTTCCAGTATTTAAAGGGTGGATAGAAAGAACACAGAGACTCCCTTTTTACAAGGAGTCACATGAAAAAGACAAGGGGTGATGGGCACAAGTTGCTCCTGGGGAGATTCTGGTTGGATGCAACAGGAAAATTTTTCACCATGAGAACAACCAGCCATTGGAATAATCTCCCCAGGGAAGTGGTGGACTTCATAGTGTTGGGCACTGTTAAGATCTGGCTGGAAAGGGTGCTTGGCCATCTGCTCTAGGTCATGCTTTGCCTTGAAAAGTTGGACCAGATGATCCTTGAGGTCCCTTCCTATCTGGTATTCTGTGATTCTATGATTAAGTCCTGAGGAAAGGATGACCTCAGAAATTTAGCATGTGTGTGGAAAATTTCAGGGTGTATTCTCATAGTGGGGAATCATTGTGGCCTCTGCCTTCACCCCTGAGCTCCCTTGCTGGTTGTGATAGCCAGAATCTCAGCACAGAGGCTGCTGGTAGCAGTGATCCTGATTTCTCCCCTGCTGTCATTTGTAATAGCAACCTGAAACTGCTTCTCTTGCTTGACTACACGTAGTTTACCATAGAATACATCTACACAGAATTAAGTCAAAGGAGAAATTAGTGAGTGTTCCTGCTGTTGTCTTGCTTTTTCAGTTTTACAGTTCCATTAGATCTGCATTACTACATGTCCCTGTTAAACAGACCTGCTAGGTTGATATCATATTCTTTCATAGATACAGTCTTTGAACAAGCCCAGGATTACTCATGATGTCAGATTGCATTTCATTATACTTAGTATATACTTTTTTCCCCTCCCTGCAACACAAAAAGGCAGAAAAGAGTTGAGTTGAAGTATTCAGCAATCTGGAGTTATTTATATATTTGGAATGCAGAAGCATGCAATCATAAAATATTAATACTGCTTTATAAAATTAAAACCCCCCTCTCTTTGCAGTGGGTTTAAAGCCTGATGGAGCAATCACTGCACTCAGGCAGCTCCGGTTTGTTGGGAGCTGCTCTAGGCCAGAATTGCTTCTGCTCAGCTCTTACTGTTTAGCACTAAACAAATATTTGTGCTAGCATTTATCTTTATATTAGAAAATTCACGGTGGTTCTGTATCATCAGTAATAGTGCTTTTAAGTAGATTATGTTATTAGTGTTTACCTAGCATATTTGTCCTAGAGAATTGGTTCTAGCTTGGGTAGCCTTTGGAGCAGTGTGCTGCTTGGCATCTCGTCCTTGTGACTTTAGAGACTCCAACACAAGTGCCAAGCTTGTCATGGAAACGGGTGCTTGCTCGAGGTATGGGGCTTCCCGTTTTATTCAGAGGAGGAGTAAGAGAGGCTGAATGGGCTGTGGGCCCTTTCCTTCCAAGAAATGGTAACAAGTAAGCTTTGTTGGGTTTTCTTTACCAGCTTTTTTAAAGGAGGAGAAGGCACTTTCAGTACAAAATCATGAAGGGACAAATAGTCTTCAGCGTCTGCCGTGACTTTTTAGGGAGAAGGCCTGTTAGGACTGGAAGTCCCAGGAGTTCAGGAGTCCAGAATCCCCAGGTTCTGATAAATGGTGTAATTCTCTGCTTCATGCCAGAACTATTGGAAGCATAATATTAAAAAAATAATAATTTCCATATAGTAATCTATGCTTTGCATCCAATCCTTCTTTCCCCTTTCCCCAGCTCTTGGATGGAGTTTTTCTCAGCTCTTGGAAGGGTCTGTTTAGGGACAGATCATTGAAATGGAAGAACTTGCCAAGTAGGGAGGGTCAGGTTCAGACTGAGTTCCTCCATTAGAGCCCTTATTTTATATTCAGAAGATTTGTAGGCTGTTTCTTGTGCTCAGAACCCGAAGTGACAAGGATTCATACCTGTGCTTGTCTGCACAGAGAAAAAAATTGCAAGTTCTTGCTTAGAAAAAACTAATGTGTTGCAAACAGCTTGGAATTGCTGTTTTAGGGGTCAGCTGGGATGGTCTTACAGGCTGTTTGTGTCACAGGAAAGTTTAACATTTGAAAGCTGGAGGCCACCGTTTGCTAGATAGTGACATTTAGTCTTCCGCTTACCTGTATGGCCCTCTTGGAAACTGGAAATACAACATGAAAATAGCTCAGAGGTCAGCAAAAATCCCTTTGGAAGTACATTCTTAATATATTCATGCTATATTTTTCTATAATTTATATTTTTATATATTATTAATTCAGAAATTCTAAATCTTTAGCATGTTTTCCTTCCTCTCTTATACGACATGAAGATGGCGCACCTGAAAGGCTTTATGTGAATGGGAAGGGAAACGCCTGTTGCACCAGCTTTGTGCAATAGTAGCACCTTTTTGGGAAAAATGTGTCTTGAGCAGAGCAACAGCCTCCAGCAGCACTTCTTGTACTTGGAAGTCGGCTCCCAGTGTTTGCTGCTGAGGGTGTGAGTTAACCTGGGCTGTGGAGGACTTGACCTGAGGCTTGTCCGGTCCCCTGTGGTCATGTATTTAGCATAGAGAAGGGCCAAACTTGATATATGAATTAAGAGAAACGATTTAAGGGCAGGAAGCTCAATGAATGGTCATTGAAAATTACATATTAATTGGGAAATAAATTTGCTGCAGTCATCTGAACCCTGAACACCTCACAGCTAAGAGAATGCAGTACACCAAGAAGAGCTGAAGAGTCACAGAATCGTCGAATCACAGAATGGTTTAGGTAGGAAGGGAACTTAAGGCTCATCCAGTTCCAACCCCTGCCACTGGCAGGGATACCTTCCACTAGACCAGGTAGCTCCAAGCCCCGTCCAACCTGTCCCTGAGCACTGCCAGGGATGGGGCAGCCACAGCTTCTCTGGGCAACCTGTGCCAGCGCCTCACCACCCTCACAGAGAAGATCTTCTGCCTAAGACCTCATCTAATGTCTCCCCTCTGTCAGTTTAAATCCTTTGCTGTACAAAGAACGTGGCAAGGCACAAAGTTTATCTTGAGTAGGTTCTTTGTTGGTCAAGAATGCAACAGGCATTGCTGCATGGTCCTGGGCAGGTGGTGGATGCTGCCACACATACCCCACTCCTTAGTGGTGAAGCAGAAACATCTCCACTGACTCAGCTTCAGATCTGCTGGTCCAATAAAATGGTCAGGTCTTTTAAACAAAATCAACTCTTCATCTCACCCTGCATGCAGAATCCCTAATACTCCTGAAAACATACTTTGGTGAGGGGCAGCACTTTCCAGTAGACTATGAATGTTAGTACCCAAATTGATTCTTTTTCCCCACATGCAGAAGGTTCATAAACTGGGAAGCATTAATGGGGTTGCTTCAGTGAATTTTGCTACACACAAATATTAGCATTACAGAATCTCATGCTCATGTTTCTGAGTGCATTTGTTAGATATTATGTCTTACTGATGTAAATTTGTTGTTATCTGTGAAATTAAACAAATTCTTAGTTGCTGACCTCTGCTCCCATAAGAGAGTTCTCTATCTTTGCTTACTCTTAGCTTAATTTTCACATAATTAATGAAATATCCATTTAAGCCTGGGGCAAACATCCTTTGTCATCAGTTGGCTGAAGTTCTTGCCTAAAGTTACCTCTGCCAGGAGAGTTAACAAGTTACAGGCATTTGTGTTGGGTTGTCCTGAGTTTGGCTGGGATAGAGTTAATTTTCTTCCTAGTAGCTGGTACAGTGCTGTGTTTTGGCTTTAGTCTGAGAATAATGCTGATAACACAGCAACGTTTTAGTTGTTGCTAAGTAGTGATTACTCTAAATCAAGGACTTTTCTGTTTCCCAGGTTCATGCCAGTAAGCAGGTGCTCAAGAAGCTAGGAGGGAGCACAGCCAGGAGAGTTGTCCCGAACTAGCCAAAAGAGTATTCCATATCACAGAGTGTCAGGCTCAGTATAATAACTGGAGTATTTGGCCTGAAGCCACCGATCACTGCTTGGGGACAGGTTGGGCATTGGTCAACAGGTGGTGAGCAATTGTATTGTGCATCACTTGTCTGTCTTGGGTTTTATTAATTTCTTTCTTTTTTTCTTTTTTCTTTCTCTTTTCATTACTATTATTATTATCTTTTATTTTATATCATAGGCTCATAGAATGGTGTGGGTTGGAAGGGACCTTAAGGCTCATCCAGTTCCACCCCCCTGCCATGGGCAGGGACACCTTCCACTAGACCAGGTTGCTCCAAGCCCCATCCAACCTGGCCTTCAACACTGCCAGGGATGGGGCA
>JANHGB010022076.1:0-12812 GCA_026283785.1 Coracopsis vasa
CATCCCTGGCAGTGTTCAAGGCCAGGTTGGACACAGGGGCTTGGAGCAACCTGCTCCAGTGGAAGGTGTCCCTGCTCGTGGCAGGGGGTTGAGACTGGAGGAGCTTTAGATCCTTCCCAGCCCCAACTGTTCTATGGTTCTATGATTCACGAGATGACACAGATGTGGATGGGCAGCCAGTGCTTTCCCAATGCATCTACAGCAATTGACATTGACAGAAGGAAACTGTCCAGAGGTACCTCTGGTCCTAAGGGGCATCTTGGAGCTCCCCAAAGGTAAGAGCTGTCTCTTTCTGCCACTCCAACAGCATCTGAGCAGCGAGAGCTAACCTGTGGCCTCCTGCAATTCAGCCATATCTGGAGGCCGTGTTAGAAAACCTCAAATCTGTGCATGCCTGTTTGTCCCTAACTGCCTCCCTTGCAGCAGCATCCGGCAGGTATCAGAGCACCCAAAGTTACTGAGATTCAAGAGGCTTCCTGGAATATGGAGATGGATAAAGAGGAGAGACTGTTGGAGCACAGTGAGAAAAGACTGGTGAGAACTCACTGGGGTCCATAAGGGATGCTCCTCCTACGAGAAAACCTGCTTGCAACCTGATTTTGTTGGACACTGGCAACTCCTACTGTACTGTATGAAGCTATGTAGGAATGGGCTGTACCAGCTCTGCTCCTTCCTGAGCCACTCTGGAGTGTTACATGCTCCTACGTGTTACAGATACGGATCCCACTCCAAGCCTCTTCTTTTGCCTCTGTGTTTTCTCTGTGTGTGTATATATATACGTGTGTCTATAAATACTATATATAACTATATAAAATACATAAAATATAGAAGATATATATCAAGCATGCATGGGAATTTATGTTTATGTATATTTATATGTGTATATACGACATATGGCACATACACATATGTTACACCTCCCAGCTGACTATCCTGGTACAGCAAATACACCTTTCACACCGCAGCCAAACCCTGATAAGGAAACAAACCTCCAGACAGTGCAGGACGTACTTGAAAAGGCTAAAGGCAGCTCCTGGGCAGTGTTTGCTTCTGGACGAGCCAAGCGTCCTGCCACAGGGAGTAAAGCATCTGCCCAAGGCATTTATGCTCCCCAGACTACTGGGAAAGGAGACAGGCACGGATGCAGGCTCCTCGTGGAGGACACGGTGCTCTCCTTCCTGCTCCAGCCCCCAAAAGCCACCTCCTGATTTCTTGCCTGTCTCTGACTTTGATTTTCAGGTATAACTTAAGCAAAGTGCTGGTGCTTTGAGGGTTCTTTCAGCATAGACAAGAGCAGGGGCTTGGGAGCCTGGGGAAGGCTGAGACTCAGAGGTCTGTTTTCCCAAGAGGAGACTTTGCTATTTTCACAACTGCATCTCTGCCAACTCAAGCAACCAAGGGAGAGCTCAGCCAAGGGAGGAAGATCAGCAAAGGGGCTCTGGGAGTGCAGCACCCACAGAGCCAAGTTTCTGTTGACTTTCCAGGCAGGGACACGAATGTGCCATTCCCAGCAGCTGAGCCAGGCCAGAGAGTGGAAGAGCAGCCTGACCCTTGCACAAAGCCCACAGCACATCGGTAAGCGGCATCACGATGGATGGATCATCCCCAGCAGTACCGTGGTGCCAGCGCTGCCTGAAATCACAGCCACCCTCTTCCTCCAGCCCATCCAGCCCAGAGCCACCCATGGAGTCGTGTGGACCTCTGAGCAGTGCCTCAGACACACATCTCCCCACCTCACTGGCGTCCAGCCCCATAAACACAGGAGTGCAGTGATGGAGGTGATGCCCATTGCCCGCGGTACTTACCGAGTGCGGCGTCGGGCGCCCGGGGGCTTTGGGACCTTCTCAGACAGCACAACCCCGTTGTGATGCAGAGGAAGAACCCACGTCTGCATCCTGGCACTGGGAGAGCAGCACTTATAGCGCGCCCCGAGGTCTGACCCTGCCCAATCACCCGGGAGCCGGCAGAGCCCCAGCTCCCCACGCGCAAACCGCGTGAGTCGCGCCAGGGGAATCGAGCAAGGAGGAAATGATCTTTTCCCATTTATGATGCTCTCCCGGCGGCAGGACTCGCTCCTGGTGGTTTTCTGGGCGACACGTTTACAGCTCGCTGTGATTTATGGCTGGCAGCACTGCTGCGCTGGCAACGCGCATCGTTCTCATTGTGAGAGTGGGTCTGTAATGCAAATAGCAATAAATCTTGCCAGAAGAGTGCTTGCAGCATCTCCTCGAGGGATTAACAGAGGTGAGGTTGTATCTATCCCCCTCTGACCTGTGAGACACGGACGGTTTAATTAGAATTGTGGGATATTGCACAATAAAACCAAACTAAATATTACCAAGCCAAACACTGACACATTAGTGGATATCCTCACAGATGGCCCTGTTGTATCTAGATTACTATAAAATTACTATTAACCCCTATTTCTGTGGCTGCCAAACCAAGACACAGGTGAGCTAATGTGTTTGCCTGTTCTCCTATGAGGTTTCTATTTTACATGCAGCCACTGGACCTAAGGATATGTGTGTAGTTGTAAACCAGACCATGCTGGGGCACTGCTCAGGGTGGACACCAGTAAATCGTTGTCATGGAACTGCTGGAGCAAGTCCAGAGGAGGCCACAAGGATGATCAGGGGCTGGAGAACCTCCCCTATGGAGACAGGCTAATGTTTCCCACCAAGTCATTCCCAGTGGTTTTCTGCTTAATCCCTTTTCCCAGAAGTGAAGGTATTGCTTGTAGATAGGGAGAGGCCTAAGGATCTCTTGATCTATTTTGCCATCTTAAACCCCCTGCTTTCCCAGAAGCCAAGGGGGACTCAGCCCCCGCTTGGCACACATTGCTCTGTTGCTGGAAATGTCGATAGTTTGAGTCACTCCTGATCACATTTGCTGTACAGGCCGGAGCTCAGTGTGTGAGCACGGGTAGGAGAGAGGAGGGATGGAGAGAAGGGAAGGTGGGGAGCTTGGTCCTCCCATGTAATGGCCTTTATAAAACCCTGTTCATAGCATTTAGGACAGGAATGTTCATTGGAGAAACACAAATAAGGACAGGAAAAGGGTGAGGAAGATCCAGGAGAACAAGAGCAGCATTGCTGCCTGAAATCCTAGAATAATGGAATCGCAGAAGGGTTTGGGTTGAAGGAATCTTAAAGCTCATCCAGCTCCAGCCCCTGCCATGGGCAGGGACACCTTCCACTAGAGCAGCTTGCTCCAAGCCCCAGTCACCACACTGGAACCAGTTCTGGCTTTCCTCTTTTCTCCTAGTGCGGGATTCCACCCTCTGTGCGTCCACACTCGGATCTGAACTGAACGTTGAGACTCAAAGGCTGCTGCTGTGAGGGTCTCACCTCCTGCCAGCCCAGCAGTGTCCCTCAGGATTGCTCCAGCCTTGGCAGGTCCAGGGCAGGGGATGCTGGCAGGCATTTAGGGTCTCGAGGATGATCAGGGGCTGGAGCAGCTCCTGTATAGAGAAAAGCTGAGAAATTTGGGGCTGCTTCATCCCTGGCAGTGTTCAAGGCCAGGTTGGACGTGGCAGCGGGGTGGGACTGGATAATCTGAAGGTCCTTCCAACCCAAGCCATTCCATGTCCCATCCTCCTCTGCTTCAGATAGTTTCAAAAAGGCAAATGCTGTTTGATCACACACAGGTTTCTTTGGGCGCAGTGGCTGCCTGGAAAGGGGATTGCAGCCCAGAAGGGATGTCTGCTCCTTGGCAGGCTGCTCTTTCCACTTGCTACCAAGGAGCAGCATTGGCACCGGCAGCTCTGGCATCACCAGCAGTGAAGCAACGTTAATCCAAGTCAGCCATCTACTGAGGGGCAGAAATAGCTCTGAGGGAAGGAGCTTGGGGGGGCTTGGACAAGGACCAGCTTCTTTTCAGATGCCTCAGAGGACCACACAGCCCTGAGCTGGGCAGCTCTCCTGTGCTGGGATCTCCTCTGGGACTTACTGTGAGGGGGAATCCTTCTCCTCTGAGCTCCAGGGATGAGGCTGTAGCACCAGGTGACCACCCAGGGAACATGCGATGGGGTAGAAACCTAAGATCCAGCATCTCCTTGCAGGGGCAGTTGTTGCTGATCCTGTTCTCTGTGTGTGTGAGAGGGATGTGCTTGAAGATGATGGAACTGGTGGGGCCAGGACTGAAAGGTGTGGGTAGATGCTGGAGAAGGATGCCATGGGGCCAGGCTTTGTGGTGGGAAGTCACAGAAGCATAGAATCATTTAGGTTGGAAAAGACCCTCAATATCATCAAGTCCTAAAACTACCAGGTCCACCACTAAACCATGTCCCTAAGTCCTGGGGAAGGATGGAGAAGGGAGGCTCCACCTTGGGTTGCAGTAAGTGCATGAGGGACTTACATGTGTCAGGACTCAGGCCAGGGGCAGCTGTACATGAGCATGGGAGAGGGGAGGATAAATGAGTCCCCTGGATCAGGATTTGCTGCAGACACCTCTGCAAACGTCACCCCTTCAACCATGGAGGTTTAAGTAGCTTTGACAGGGACCATGCCCTCACTGCTGTGCGTGGTGTCTGCAGCAGGCCTCCTGCACTCTGTGTTTGAGGTATCTGAGCTGGCTGCAAGGCTTTGTGTAGTCTGTGAAAGGCAGGATCAAGAGGAGGTGAAGCCCAGATGTGGCTGTTCCTGTAATTCTGTGCAACTACCAAATCTGCAGGGACCTTCACTGGCTCTTGGTCCTGTGCTGAGTTCCTGCCACGACAGCACCAGGCAGCAGCTGCCGTAAAACCCTCCCAAGCGCTCCAGGTTCTCATGTACGGATGCTTCTGTGTTTAGTGTCCACCCCTTTAGTGTACATCTCTTCAAGCAAAACCCCTCGGTCAGTGACTGCAAACAGGAATCTTCTGCCAGAGCACTGCAGTCTCCAGCTCTATCATCCACCCTGACAGTTTAACTACACCACCTTGGGAACAACAGGGTGACTCCACACAGAGCCTGGGAGGAATTGCGGAGGCATGCAATGTCACTGCAGCATGGTCCTCTGCATGGAGCCGGGCAGGGGAACCTGTGTGGAGCTGAACCTGTGTTTAAGCCTGTGCAGCGGCAGCAGCGAGGATGAGCCCAGGCTGTTTGAGCAGAAAAACCAGTGTCTCTGACTGAAACCATCACAAAGCCCTGGGTGAAGGGAAGTGAAGTCAACCCATCTCCTGTGCTGCTACCCCCGGTCACCGCGCTGCAGCCCGGGAAGGGAAGGAGCCCTTGTGCGGGCAAACATTGACAAATTTAACGCCTGGCTGGGTACATCAGGTGGATAATAGGGTGTGGGGATCCAGACACTGCAGAGGACGGGGACTGCTGCCGCAAAGCAGCAGAACCTCTGCTTTTAGTGCGTGGGGTGGAAAATCAAACAATCCCAGGGGTATCTGCAAACATTGCAAGCCCTCTATTTCATTTTCCTGTGTTAAGCAAAGCTGACAGATAGAGGTGATTCAGAGGCAACGGAGAGGTGAGCGTAGGTCAACATGACCTGAATGCAAGTTGCTAGAATACAGCGTCATGCAGAGCATCATGTACAGCACCACCCAAATCTGCACCAGCAGGATAACACTGCCTGAACAAACATCTGGGATGTGATAAATTACCCCTGATGGGGAAAGAATGTGGAGGCAAAGCTGTGAAACGCACTGCTGGTGTGTGATCCCAATGAGAATGTGCCTGGTCCCCAGACTCAGCAGTGCCATGGCTCCTGGACAAGCACTGTTCTGTGGGGGCTTCCTTACAAGCCCTGTCCAACCAGTCCTTGAACACTGCGAGGGATGGGGCAGCCACAGCTTCTCTGGGCACCCTGTGCCTCAGCACCCTCACAGGGAAGAGCTTCTGCCTTCTCTCCAACCTGAACTTCCCCTGTTTCAGTTTGAACTCATCACCCCTTGTCCTATCACTCCAGTCCCTGATGAAGAGTCCCTCTTCAGCATCCTTGTAGCCCCCTTCAGACACTGGAAGCTGCTCTGAGGTCAACAGAAGGAGAGGAAGGAGAGGACATGGCATTAGCAGC
This sequence comes from Coracopsis vasa, assembly GCA_026283785.1. Classification (NCBI taxonomy): domain Eukaryota; kingdom Metazoa; phylum Chordata; class Aves; order Psittaciformes; family Psittacidae; genus Coracopsis; species Coracopsis vasa. The sequence continues at coordinate 6,010 of JANHGB010022076.1, forward strand.
AGAGACACCACTGCTTTGCCAAAAAAGAACCCCAAAAGTGCATGTGGAACGATCACTTTGCTTTAGGTGCATCCCTGAGTGCCTAAAACAGGATCAAATGGATCCAGGTGCTCACTGAGGGCAGGAACAGCCACTATCTGCTCTACAGGAAGATTTCCTGTGCCAATGAATCAATCAATCTAAAGAGTTTCCAGGCCCCATCTGGATCAAGGCGGCTGGATCGCACTGCACATGTCCCACAGGAATTCCACATTTGTCTTCACCCCTTTAAACTTGCAACGTTTAAAGAGAGATTCCACAACATCATTCTGAAAAGCTGGAGAAGGCATTGGGCTTGATCTCACCAACATGGTTTGTGGGTTTAGGTTATCAGACATGATCTGAAGGAGCTATTGCAACGGGCATGTGGGTAACAGCGGCGGAGCCTGGGCGCGGAGGGCAGTAATGGCATTACATCGCTGTTCTCTTTGAAATAAATCCTGAGACATCATCGACCTGCTTGGAATTCCATCTGGCAAATGAGAAACGCCATCAGGAGACCCCGCTTCCAAAAGGGACAGCGGAAGGAGCAAGGGGATTTGATAACTGACGTACGAGTAGCTCTGACGTTGAGTGGAGTCAGAGCCCTGCTGCTGCTCCTGCACACACAGGTTTCTGTTCGTTTGTTGCACAAACCAGATGTGAATCTGAAATAATTTCTCAAAGCAGAAAAGCCTCCAAAAAAAAGCTTCCACCTTCTCTTTTCCAACAGGAAAGGTGGAAGTGAAAGGAAATACATCCATTCAAATTGGTGCTCATCGATCTTCCAGCTCTTTTCAGAATAACATCCCCTTGGAAAGCAAATTTGGGACCAAAATTCTGCCTTTTGGACAATCTGGTTTTCAGATCTCCTGCAGACATGCCCTTGGTGTTCCTTCTGCTGCTTCCCCAGCCTGTTGACAAGCATGAGTCCTTGCAGAAGAAGGGGAAGGGTGGGAACTGGGGAAGACTGATGGGCGAGGTGCTGGTTTTAGGGCTCTGAGACATTGTTCTATGATGTCCAGCATCATCATCTCAGGGGTCAGAAGATGAGGCACCACAAGGACAGCCACAGGGTACCGGTAGGACTGGATCTAAGGACAAAACACGAAACTTGTCTGGGTGCATGGAAGTTCTCTTCACCTTTGCAACACAGGGCATAGTTTCTAGCAAGAATAAGGAGATTAGAGCACAGAGGCCAATCCATCAGGATGGGTGTCTGGTGATTAAAGATGCTGCTGTTGCTGGGGAATAGTTTCTGGATGCTGTGGCTGAGTCAGTAATGCAGCACCCTGCAATGGGGGCAGAGATGAATACCTAAGTGCCCTAAGGACCATCCAAGCCATGATGCTACAGTTTTATGCTGTTTGTTCTGTGCTAATCCTAGAATTCTTAGACAATTCAGTCAAAGGGGACTTGAAGAGCTCATCTGGTCCATCCCTCGCACTGAAATGTGTTCATGGGTTTCTAAATGAGGCTGGATGAACTCCTCCTCTCTGCAAGAAGAGATACAGTGGTAGGGCTGACAGCCACAAGACTCACCATGTTTAAGTGAGTTGCTGAGAGGGAAGGAGAAGGAGAAGGAGAAGGAGAAGGAGAAGGAGAAGGAGAAGGAGAAGGAGAAGGAGAAGGAGAAGGAGAAGGGGAAGGGGAAGGGGAAAGAGAAGGGGAAGGAGAACAGGGGAGCCATCCCCTGGTGACAGTGAGCAGCAGCTCCCAGGCATGGTCTACCCATGTCCTGCAGTGATCCAACAAGGTCGGGCTCAGCAGCCATGAGCCTCACTTTCTCCCACAGCTGGAGACCAGGATTATTCTGCACATCCTGAAACCCACCTTGAGCTCCTTGAAGGACACTTGTGAGCAAAAGCTGAGGGTTTATTCAGCCATGGCCTGCAGAGCTGTGAACACCTCCAGGGGATCACACTCGGTGCAATTCAAGATGTTTGTGATCCAGGATGTGGTTTTGGGGCTTGGATTTAGTTTGAACCTTCCTTGTTTGAACCTTGAGAGCATCTCAGCTCACTTTAGAGCAGATGTGTTCCACAGCTCCGTGGGCTTCATGGACCTCTGACTGTCATGGGAGCTGGAACCCAGACCCAGATTTGGGACACTGAATCCAGCTGAATGCAGGGAAACCCAGAAGCTGGATTCTTGGGGTTTTTCCCTTTTTTCACTTTGACAAGCTGTGAGCCTTTTAATGGTGTCCCACTTTGTGTACTTAGAATGTCCAATTCATTTTTGGCCTCAGCCATGATCTATTTCGTTCTGAGGGTTGAGATTAATGTATGAAATCTGTTTACATGGAGCTAAAAGCTGCTCTGGCCAGTGACGCAAACACATGGGTGTGGAGGCATCAACAGAGGATTTTGTGATCTTGAACAGAGTCAGAACATTAGTCCATGTCCCAGTCCAAAGACAAAGCAAATTTTCCCAATGAACCCTTCTCAGGGTCACTCCATTCATGTTGATTCACTACAAAGTTCTCAAGATGCAGAAGCAGAGGAGCTGGATGGTTGCTACTGGAGATAATAAAAAGAAAGAAGTATCTCAGTGGTATCACCAGAGTATCCCAGATGTGACCCAGTTTGTCTGTAGACTCCCTTCACTTCATAGTTAGGGCCCATCTTTAATGTCTTGCAGAGCAGAGGAAGTTTTACAGTAGAAAGCTCTGCTGCTGCTGCAGCATCTTCTGGGAAGACAAACCCTGTGAAATCAGTGAGCCCAAAACCAGCTGGATCCATCGCAGGGGCAGTTCGTGGTTGGCCGGTCCAGCAGGAAGCTTTCACACACGGCTTAAAGAGGAGATTGGTACAAAACAAATATTGACACACGTGAGGCAGCGTCTGGGCGTCATTTACCCTCGCATCACCAGAGCTCCTGTATTTACCAGCCTGCGAGGGTGCTGCTGTGAAGTTCCCAGCTCACGCATTTTGCTGGCACAAGGCAATTGTGTGGCGGCAAATGGAGGTGCAGGGCTGAGCAAATGCAGATAAGAGACAGGATGGACATGTGGGAAGCACTTGTAGCAGAACTGGTGTGTACATTATTGCTCTGGGCGCTGGTGATGGAAAGTCAAACAGAGAAGAGCAAACAGCGGCGCTGGGGACACGCACGCTCCTGTCAATGATTAAATGAGCTGGGAATTGGGGACAGGCAGAGGAGAGCCGGGCTCAGGGGAGCTGCAGGAATGGTGGATGCTAAAGAGAATTCCTCACCCTGCGTTTCCCAGAGCAGTCTCGGGTGATCTCAAGGCCCTTTCCAACCCAAGCCCTTCTGTGATTCTGTGGCTGATTCTTAGAATAATAATGTAATAATTGAGGGGGACAGGAACAGCAGCAGCCTGAGCTGGTGCCTTCAGGGAGGGACCTGGAGCAAAGAAATTACTGGGGTTTTATACCCTGATGTTCCATGCACCCGACCATCACGTGCTGAGCATGCATCTTGCACTTGTCTCTTGGTCCAGTGGTGAATTCTGGTCTGGGGTCTCCTCATTATAGAACCATAGAATGCTTTGGGTTGAAGAGACCTTAAACCTCCTCCAGCTCCAACCCCTGCCACGGGCAGGGACACCTTCCACTGGAGCAGCTTGCTTCAAGCCCCTGTGTCCGACTTGGCCTTGAACACTGCCAGGGATGGGGCAGCCACAGCTTCTCTGGGCACCCTGTGCCAGCGCCTCAGCACCCTCACAGGGAACAGCTTCTGCCTTAGATCCAACTTAATCTACCCTGTTTCAGTTTGAACCCATTCGCCGTTGTCCTGTCACTGCAGAAGATGAAGAGGGGGGAACCCATCATTAGGTTCTTTTCATTGTCTGGATGCAAATTCCTTCTTATCTCTCTGGTTTGTTGCTCCCTGCAGAGGGAGGTATCTCCTTTATCTTCCAATCTGCACTGGTTTCAAAGCCTTCACTTGCATAACTAAGCCCAGGTTGTAAATTAAGTTCAGCTTTATCTAGGTGGGGGTTGGCAGCTTTCAGCCCAAGGCTCCAGCAATTTCTGTTCCCCATGTTCAGCTCCATGTTCAGCACTGAGCACAGTGGGAGAACATTGACCAAAGCAGCTTTTGGAGCTGTCTGGAGTGTGTGGGGAACAAATGAAAAGCAGAAGAGAGACACCATTTGTTCTCCCCAGCATACCCCAGCAGCATCCAGCACCTCCCAGTTTGCTGGAACCTGCTGACAGATGGCCAGAACATCCCAAGCTCCAGCTCTTGCAGCTCTTTGTGTGGCTGGACACCGACCCTGCCAAGTGCCTGCACTGGAATCAGTGGTTTCCACTGCCTGCATCCCCCCCAGCACAAGCACTGCTCGCAGCATCACTGCAGCACGCTCCCTCCCGTGACATGGGGCCGTAAGCTCATGGTTTGTCTTTCTCCTCATTTTCACCCTGCTTCTTGACCACTCACCTACTGGGATGAGGCAAATGCTGGGCTGAGATAGCCCAAAGGAGGAGATCAGCCCCCTGAAGGTGCTGATTTGGGGCCAGAAAGGAGCAAATGCTTTGGCATCACCCCGCAGACACAAGCAGGTCACAGGGATTTGACTTTACACAATGACAAAGGTGTTAATCAGGAGGTAGGTTGCTTTGGGATGGGTTGGAGGCTCCTCTAATGACAGCCTGATGCTGTCACTTACACATCATGTGTGTCCCTATGGAAAAGTGGCAACGTACAAAGAGCACCTTGGATGTCATTGCATCCCACTGCACCCTGTACCTCCATTCCAGCCCAGCCCATCCTCATCTGGAACATAACCTGGGAGGTGGGGAGAGATCCCTGTGATGTTTTCAGAAGGGCTTTAGGCAGAGGATTTGATATCATGAGACAGCAAAACCCAAACACTCCCCTTGCAGGCCCTGCAGTGGGACCTGGCTCATTTCTCTGGGTTTGTGTCCTTAGGTTGCTGCCCATGAGCTTCTGTCTCCATAGCTGCAAAGATGTGAATCACATTATTTGTATAATGAAAGCCTCATCACGTAACTCTGGGAACTGACAGTTTCATATAATGGGCCAACATGGGGATATTGTAATTAAAAGCACAAGTCTGGCAACACCGTTTGTGTTCCTTCAGAGACTAGAACTGCCGCTCCAGCAGTGGATGTCTTGGCAAAGCCTGCTCTCAGCAGTCTTCGCTCTCCCCACCTGCAGGGAGAACAGCTTCCCACAGGGCCACACCAACCCTGCAGGCTCTCCGAGAGGTGGGGCATCCCAAAAGAGGAATAGTGGGAATTGCCACAATCCATCCCTCCACGGAGAGTAAAGGGGCTGTATTGCAGGGGAGGTGACAGGTTTCTCCTGGGAAGTGAAGGAGAATGAGTGATTTTCCCTGTTAGATGATATTACCCATGAGCAGCCAGCCTGGGGAGGAAAGGAAGGAGAAATTGGCTTTGAGGCATTGCTTTGGTCCACTCTGGCACTAGATCTGCTGCTGGGTCCCTCTCCGGCAGAGCAGGACAAGGATCCTCCTGCGGATTTGCTTGGTTTTCCAGCTGTACACGAGTGGGTTCAGGGCAGGAGGCACCAGGAAGCATCAGCCAGGAGGGTGCAAGTGAGGGGGGGGAAGGCGCTTCCCAAACCTGTGGATGATGGACAAGCTGATGAGCGGGATGTAGAAGATCAGGACAGCACGGAGGTGAGAGATGCACGTGCTAAAAGCTTTGGCTCATGCTTCCTGGGAGATGATGCTCAGGATGGCCCTGAGGATCATCACATAAGACAGGAGGATGGTCAGGGAGTCCAGGCCCTTGGTCAGTATCACCGCGGTCAGCCCATACAAGCTGTTGACCAGGACATCCCCACACACCAGCCTCAGCATGTCCTGGTGCAGGCAGGAGTGAGACAGGACACGGGACCTGCAGAGAGGCATCTTCTGAATCAGGACAGCAATGGGGAGCACCACGCAGATGCCCTGCATGAAGATCCCCCCCCCTCCCCCCTTCACTATGAGGGAGCTTGTCAGGACAGAGGTGTAGAGCAGAGGGTAGCAAATAGCCACAGAGCGGTCAAAAGCCTGGGCCACCAGGACCCCGACTCGACGGCAGAGATGCAGTGGATGAAGCGCATCTGCACAACGCGTGCCTCGGAACACAGGGAGGTGGACTCAAACCAGAAAATGGCCAGCATGGTGGGCAGGGTGGAGAGAGACAAGCCCAGAGCTGCCATGGGCACCATGGAGAGCAGGTAGAACATGGGTGTACGGAGGCTGTGGTCTGTCTGTATCACCCAGAGCAAGGTGCAGCTCCTCAGGAGCATGAGGAGGCAGAGGCAGCAGAGAGGCAATGCCACCCAGTAGCTGCTCCCTGGCAGACCAGGAATGCCAGTGGGGATGAAGGTCAGGGGACTGGACTCAGTCTCACTGGAAGATGACATCCCAAGAACAGATGGTCCGAGGGGCTGGAAATAATAATGTAATGGAATAAAAGCCCTGCTATGAGATGTTCCAGGTACCCCATCTGCAGTGGTGCTGGGAGGACAGGCTCCAACAGCCAAAAACCCTCTGTGCAGCTGCCCTCATGAATAACCATCACATCAGCCTAAAGACACAGTGAACCAGTCCCAGGATCACTGTCTGGGCTGTGCACAGCAGCAGATAAAGAGGAAAGAGCACTGAGGTGTTTAACATGTCTCCCCAAGTTGTACTCCATCCCCAGCCTTTGAACTACAGGATCATGGACTGGTTTGTGTTGAAGGGACCTTAAAGCTCCTCCACTCCCAACCCCTGCCATGGGCAGGGACACCTTCCACTGGAGCAGCTTGCTCCAAGCCCCTGTGTCCAACCTGGCCTTGAA
>JANHGB010022078.1:0-12451 GCA_026283785.1 Coracopsis vasa
GGAGAGGACTGTTATGTTGTTGCTGGGTAGGATGACATAATAACATAAGCATCAGTTAGAAGAACTGTACTTCCTAGATGTACAGATTTGATTCATGGCTTTGTCTTTCTGAGGTGTTTACTCTGAGAAACAAGTGGCATGTTTGTGCTGTAAAAGGGAAAACAAGGAGCAGAAATTTTCAGGCAGAGGCCCTAGCAGAATACAGTATATTACATAGGATGTGTTTTCTGTGGCGTTCAGGGTAAACAGTGCAAGATAGGCTCAGTCTTGTGCTCAGTGAAGTTCGTAAGTTGTCTCTGCAGGTACCCAAATCCTCCCTGCTCTTCTTCTTGTCTATCAAAATAGAGACATTTTATGTTCTTTCTACTGTAACAGACTCTCCAAAAAAATTTAGTTTCCTTTCCTGGAGTGCTATGGCACAACAGCACTCTGTGAACCTGAGATGTGTATATACTCTACAATTCACAGCTGGAATCAATGGAGTAACCTCTCCATCTCTCCTGCACCCCCATAACATTGAGTATATGAGGCCAGCTTGACTTCAGAGCCTCTTATAGCAGCAGCAGTGTAACTCACCTGCAGCAAATCCCAGGCTGAGTAGTTCCAACTTCAACTCAGCCAGCCTTTGGGTAGAGAAACACAATCTCCCTAGGCTGCCCGGCTCTCCAGGCTGCAGTTCCGCTCTCGCTGGGCACATGCTCAGTTAATACAATTTGTAGCAAATGTAATAGACGTGGGGAGTTGAAAGAGAGGCTGAGTATCTAAATTGCAAAGACCACAAATCAGTCACTGAGTAGATAGATATGCTAAGTGAACGCCATTTTTCTGGGGTATCTGGCAGAACTGGAAATCACAATGCAGGGCGATTTTATCATGGAGGATTTTCAATTTGTTGTTTAGAAAGATGGGTCAGTAATCATCCTCTTTATCCCTAATGACTAAAGAATGTAAATAATCTTGTTGTAACCATTTGTCATGTACGTTTTCTATCTGTATGAGGTATATTGCCTTCTAGGTATTTTTTTCTTTCCCCATCAAGAAAGCATAAGGGCTTTTTTTTTTTGTCCTCCTGTTAAAAGAACCACTGCAGACTAATAGCTCCTTCTGTCGTCATAGGGGTTGATGCAGCTAACATTTTAAGTGGTATTGTCTGCCAGTAATACTTAATCCTATTGTCGAAGACTGCAGTGCACAGGGAATGTGTTTTCCTTGGAGAGGTAGGCTGTAGGGAAATGTAATGACTATTCAACTCTTAAGCCAAAGCAGAGACTGTAATCTAGGGTCAGAATGATTGCACCAGCTATTTATTCTAAAGAAAAGCCTAAACCCTTCTAATTCATTCTGTTTCGTAACTATGAATAAAAATTATCAGCAACTGCAGTGATTTGTATCATACTCTTTCGCTTGCGTGCTGCCATTTTGGAAATACAGCTCCTCACCTTTGTTCCTCCACTATTCTTTTGGCCGGTGGTGAAAGAGGTCTTGAAACATTTATTGCACTCCAATACAGAATTATATGTTCAGAGAAGAAAAAAACATGGTCTATGTAACTCTAATGTGGTAGAACAATTGCTAGGATTTTACAAATAGAAGGGACCTTTGTAATCTAATGGCCTATGTAACATCACTCAAGCAACTTCCCTGAAAGCCTTCTTGAAGTCCAACAGTTGTGACTTACTTTCCACTGCCTTTTATGACTTTGTTGACATGACTTTGATTTAAAAGTTTCTGGTGATGGAGCATCTCTTGCAACCTTTAATTGGTTGTCTTCCCTGTAAAGAAAAAAAATAAGAAGTGCCCCATATTCTGGACCTTAATTTGTCTAATTTGAACTTCAAGCCATTGAATCTTGTTAAGCCTTTGTCAGCTAGATTGAAGAGTCATCAATTATCAATTTTCATTCCCTTTGATAATAGACACTTATAGACTAATAAATTATCCTTTAACCTTTTCTTCATTAAGCTAATAGATTGAGCACCAGGAGTCTCTCACTTCAAGGCATATTTTCCATTTTTTTTTATTCCTTCGTGTTACTCTGAATTCTCTGCAATTTTTCAACATCCTTCTGAAGTATAAGCACTGAGTGTATATGTACAATAGGTCTTGCGCTATAATCAAGGATACAGTTGTGTTGGTTTCCTCTATACCTCCTTGCAGTTTTTATGTTTATTTAGCAACAGACCACCGTAACTATCAGATTTTTCCAGCAAAGGCCCTCACAAATGATTATTCACAGTGACTTCTAAGTACCAATTACGAAGACAGAATCATTTCCATCAATTCCGTTTTGTTTCTGGCTATATGACCTGACATTTTATCAGGTTGAAATGTGCACTGTGTGCTCAGCAAGGCAGAGAGATTGCCAAGTAGATGAACTCTGAATTGCATGTTTGTTGATTTGTTTGAATCATATGGCTAGGTGTTTGGTCCCTGAATAGGTAAGGCAAAGAGAGATCTGCTTGTCGGTCTGGGAGAATTATATAGCTGAAAGATCTAGGCTGGGATCAGTCCCAGTGAATAACAGACAAGATAATAGAAGGGTGTTAATTTGCCATTTTGGATATAGTGGTGTGAAAAGTAGTAATGGATTGTTAAATTGTGGTCAGATCATGCTTCTGATAGAGGCTCCTGATTTCAAAACTCAAGGCAATTGTGCAAGCTTATGACAAGTCCTCCAGCTGTCCCATTTCCTGGTGTGGAGAATGGGAAAATTCTGCAAGGGATGGCTGAACAACATGATACTGGGTTATTTTACTGAAAACAAAGCTTTAATCTTCAGTTGAAAATTGGCCCAAGTTGCTGGTGTTCAACGCCAATACGTTCTAGTCCTGATGGTGGGAGTGTTCAGTATTAACTCTGAGGCCACAGTGAAGAAATTGGAAAAGGCTGGGGGGAAAGACAGTCAAGTGGTAAGTCACAGGAAACTGAAACTGAAGTGGCTAGGGAAGTGTCATTATAGCAACAGGCTTGTGTTTCATGGAAAACTGGTCATCTTAGGAGGGAAAAGGTAATGTGTTTTATTTTGTTTATTTTAAAGATCTTATTCATATTGTGGATTCCATTATTTAGCTACTCAGTAGAAGCATTCATAACAGAATTGGCATTATGAGGAACCTAGAACTTCAATATAGTCCTTCAAAGATACTGAAATAAAATGGAGTCAAATCTCCTGATAGCAGAATACTTAAAATACAGTTTATATGGAATCCTTTTTTCCTTGCATGAACCTTAAACTCTAGAAGTAAAATCTCTCATTACTTGACTGGAAAATTATCTGCAAATCTGTGGCAAAAACATTGGAACTAGATTTAAAAAGAAATATTGGGGGTAGGGAGCAGAACACACGAATCTGGTATTTATTGTTTTGTGGGAGAAAAGCTCCATTAATGTTACTAATTTTACTTTTTTTTTTTTTTTAAATCAAGACTGTGGCCAAGATTTCATAGAATCATAGAATAGGTTGGGTTGAAAAGGACCTTAAGTTCTCACCTAGTTCCTACCCCCTGCGTAGGCACGGGTGCCTATGACACTAGACTATGTCACCCAAGGCTCTGTCCAGCCTGGCCTTGAACACTGCCAGGGATGGAGCATTTAGTGCTTCATCGGACAGCCTGTACCAGTGCCTCACCACCGTCACAGTACAGAACTTCTTCCTTATATCCAGCTTGAACTTCCCCTGTATAAGTATCATCAAGCTAGACACTTAAGCACACAATATTTTGAGGTTACAGTGGAGAGTTTCTGATTTTTCATAGCGTTATAGCATGAGTAGATGTCCTATAGCATGGGTAGATGTCCAGTTTTCCTCTGGAATAGAGTTAATTTTCTTCCTAGTAGCTGGTATAGTGCTATGTTTTGGATTTAGGATGCAAATAATGTTGATAACACACTGATGGTGTAGTTGTGCTTACACTAAGTCAGGGACTTTCTAGATGGGCTATTCCCTCCTGCATTCCATTGGAGGTAAGTAAGTGACTGGCTTTGTATTGTTTAGCTGCCTGCAGGTTAAACCACAACAACAGAAAAAGCTAGAGCATGTCAGCTCCACAAACTCACCCCTTAAGTTTCAACAGAAATGTTTGAAGTTCAAATAACATTTAATGAAAGAAAAAAAAACCCAACCTAAATATACTCAAGAAACTTAAGCATTAAGGAGAAAAATGAATTCAAAACAACCTTGCCAAAATAGCCAAGATTTATTAAATAATAAAGCCAGGATTCATTATTCCGTTCAACCTAGGTTTAATAATGACTGAGCTATGGTTCTGCAGCAGCTAAGTGAGGGAAAAGCCACTTGCACCAATATATGGTGGTGGAAATGTATATTTAAATTAAACCCCCACAGTTGTTCATAACAATAACAGCCTGCAGGACAACACACTTGGAGGATAAAAGGAAAGAAGTCCAAGCTTATTATTTAAAAAAACCCAAGCATAAATAAATAAAGAGCAAACAGTGATTTAAGTCAATAAAACTGGCCAAAAATAATCTTGTATTTCAGGAGTAGATTGGAATAACAAGGAGATACTTCAGGAAGTGCCAGTGAGTTTCTGCTTCTCCAGATCCTTCCAGTTCTTCTGTTTATTCTGCTTTTAAACAATGTTTAATGCATGTGTATTCCATAAAGCTTGGAAGCTTGCCTTTAGGGGCAATAGGGCATCAGCTCAGTATCATTTCAAAATAATGGACTAGTTTTGGGCTCCCCTCTATGAGGAACATATGGATATACTGGAGTGAGTCCAGAGAAGGGCCACAGAGATGATTGAGGGGACCGGAGCATCCCTTGTATGAGAAGAGGCTGAGAGAGCTGGGACTGTTTGTCCTAAAGAAGGCTCAGGGACAGTCTTATTTATGTGGACCAACATCTGATGGGGAGAAGTAAAGAAACCAGAACCAGGCTTTAGTGATGATTACAATGGGCACAAATTGGAACAAGGAATGTTCTGTTTAAATGTTAGGAAAAGCGCTTTTTTTCCCCATTTTTTTTTTCTTCCCCCCTCTGAGGTGGTAGCAGTTCAAAACCTGGCTGTACGTGGTCCTGAGCAACCTGCTGCAGCTGATCCTGCTTTGAGCAGGTGCAGTGGGCTAGACTGTCTCCAGACATGCCTTATGTTAATGTTAACAGTTTTTTTACTCCAGCAATGATGGAGTTCAGCAGAAATTCATTGTAAGTATTAGCTTATTCTTTAGGGCAATGCTGTCTCTTTTATTATTAACAAAAAAATATCTGAGAAGGCAGTTCCCATTGTTAGTTCTGTAGTTAAGGCAACTCTACAGTCTCAAGTGGAACATAAAACTGGTGATGTATTTACTGTGCATCCTTTGGGCTGGATGCCCAGGACCTTGCTTGCACCCCCCATCATTCTCTATGAAAATGGGGATATACAGTTGCACAGAGATATATCGGGTCTTCCATGGATGTTAGCTCCTTACAGAAAAAAGTAGGCATTAATACATTATAACTGCATACAAACCCCAGGCCTCCATATTTTAAAAGAAGGATTTCTTATCCCATTAAGTTGTTCTGGGACTTTTGCACAAGGTGAGAGAAATCCTTGCAATTTCTTATACAGCCTATGTCAGTTATAGGCTTTGGGAACTGTGGGACTACACTGGGGCCACGGCTGTAGTGTATCTGGTGAGGGAGAGAGGGAAATTACAATTTAATTTATTTGTTTGCATGCTGTGATGCTGAACAGCCCAGTTATCCTGTGGAAAGGTCATTGAGTAAAGTAGCAAATGCACCTTCACTCACAGTGTGGAGCCTTCAGCCATCTCTCTGCACATGTGCCCACAGGAAGCAGGCACTGCTTCCCTTCCCATTCTAAGGCTGCACCTAAAGATCCATCTGAGCCTGAAGGAGACAGGCCAGGGGTAAACACGATTCAGGTAACTTCTATGCAAGTTTAAATAATTCCTGCAGGAAGGCAGTGGTGGTATCTCATGAGGAAGGCCAGTTTATATAATGAGTTGCATATATTTGTGCTGACCATGACGAATCAAAGAAGCAAATTAGGACTGAAATGTGTAATCCAAACCAGTCATGATTTTCTCCTGTGTTTTGTGGAGCCTATGTCTCCCTCCAGAGTTTAAAGATAGGAAAGATGGTGTTGGTGTTACATATGTCGAGCAGAATGCGTGGACACTTGGAATACCCCATGCCAAATTCATGAACATTTTACTATCTTCTTTGGGAAGAATCCATAAAAAGCCAGGCCAGCATGTTCTGAAAGTTCTGAAAAAGTTATTAAAAAATGGAAATGTATGCTGAATGTATCGGAAAACTGCCTCTCTGAGCACATACATTCTATCAAAGGGAACAAATGTATTGAAACATAAGGCTATCACATCTGTGAATAAAAGCTCCAAATACCTCTGAAGCTTGCTTCCCTTTGGTTTCAACTTCTATCTGAATGGAAATTTTTTTAGGGTGTAATGGTTTGGCACAGTTGCAGAGCACAAGACAAAGGAACAGGAGATAAAACCTGATTTATTGTGTAATGCTGACCAAGACTGTTGCAGCCCTGCTTTACCCACGTCATCTTCTGCTATACTTCCTTTATAGGCATATATTATGTGAATGGATTACTACAATACACAGAGATAATAAACTCAATTCTGGAAGTTGTTTTCTGTTATCATAAATTTAAAAGTTTCATAATAACTTTATTCTCTTTTATTCAAGATCCACAAATCTCTAAATTGCAGTCAGTGAGAAAACCTGCCTCCTTCTAAATGGTCAGATGCTTGTACACAGAATGTGTTGAGGAATTGTCAGCTCCTTTCTCTTTTGATTTTTCATCGCCAGTGTTAAAAGCAACAAACTAACAAGGAGAGACTTATCTAGGAAAACCATCCAAGCTGGAGCACTCCAGCAGCCCATGCATATTACTGACTATGTGCTGAAAGTCGCAGCAAGCTTCATTCAGATCTTCCTGTTGCTAGAAGTTGAGGATAAATTAATTAGATGTGCAGCTTATGGTGATTAACTGTGAGGTGGCAAGAGAGTTGCAGTGATTTCCACTGTGTAATACAGATGTACAGTTCATTTGCTGACCACCAGAGCCTGCTTGCTTCACTCCTCCTTAAGATCAGCTTGCTGAAATTTCCAGGTTGGGCTAAGATGGCCTCCAGGTGACTTATTTGGATCAGCAAGGAGCTCAGCTATGCCAGGGATAGAGGAAACAATGACAGGTTCATCCCTTGGTTGTGTATTGTCTCTGAGTCTTGAATGCAGAGGATGCCCTCAAAGTCAGCCTAGAGTGCTTGTCTCAGACCACAGTAGTGTCTGGAAAAATATTTTTCCAGGATGCTTGTGTACAAGTCATGTGGTTGACAAGTTATCTTTGACTGAGTTGGTTTTGAAAAGCATTTTTCAGGCCTTTGAATATCAGATTTGTAACTATCCACCAAAAAAAAAAGGGAACCCACAGTCTCAGAGTTACTAAGGGTGATCTGCTGGCTGTGCTATCAGGTGTAGTAATGATAGGCCTCAGTCATGCTGCTCAGTTTCAGTTGTTCGAAATTTCCTGAGACGGGCTAAGAAAGCTTTCATTTGTTAGCTTACAAGAATAATTCACATAGCATTTTTTTCCTGAGTTTGCCTTTTCATGTGTAATCTGGCTAGGGGCTATCATTTTTCAAGATGTGGTTTATTTCCCACAACCATCAGAGCTATAATATATTTACAACAATGAAACAAAAATGGAACCTTAGTGGGTTGGGGTGAGTTTCTTGATTCTAGACACTGGATTTGCAAGAAATGCACATGGATCTTGTACTGAAAAATCTGGCAACACAGAGATGATGTCTGCTGACCTACTGCAAGGGACCAACCTGGTACAGCAGCCTGTGCATTGCATTGCTGTGAAACATCCTTTAAGTCTCTCTTTTTCTGGAGGCTATGCCGGGAGCCAGCGAGCTTGCTTCTGGAGGCCTGAGCAGATAAGTCACATTTGAAACCTGACAGTGTTGCCACTCCCCATGGCAGACTGAATCCAATTGCATTCCTAAGGCCACAGCTGTAAAGCAAGTTTGTGGTTTTATTTTTGTTCTTTTAAAGCCGTATTTTTAGTGCTCCCTATAATAAATCTTCATGTTTTGATTATGTGTAAAAAGACAGTGACTAGAGACAGAACACAGCGCTACCAAAATAAACTCGCTTAATGCACGATGGTCCTGCCACAAGCACGGACTCCCCTCTTTGCCTAAACTTAATCTCATTTGAAGTGGTGTAGGGAGAAACATGGGCGGAAGGGAAGAGTCCTGTCCGAATGAAAAGAAAGTAAAATTAAAAAGAGAGAGCACAAATATATACTGGCAAAACGTGCGCTGAGAGTTGCCTAGCAATTTGTAGGCTGTTTGTGCAGTTTGGGGAACGCGCTCTGAATTAGCAAGAAGGAGAAGGCAGAGCCAGTGACACCAAACTCGTCAACGTGGCAAGTTGGCCACTGTTGCCTGAGGCTGGAAGTAGCAATTTACTTGCATTGAGAATGAGTCACTGGGAGCCAACAGCATCAAGACGCGGCCGTGCAGCAGGGGCCTGCGGTATGATGGGGCCAGCTGGAGCGCCATGGTGGCTGATGCCACTCCTCTGCACATGCTGGCCAGCTTGGATCATCCTGGGAGTGGTGCAGGGATGCAGGCATCTCAGGGATCCCAACCCATGCCTATGAAGGGAGGAAGAGTGGTCTCCTGGCTCCCATCCTATGTGAGATCCCACCAAGGGCTGGGCGATGGATTTAGAAGCCCCTGAGGATGTCACTATCCCAGGAGTGTGGCCAGGCTCAGGGCCTTCTGCTGGTTTCTCAAATAGCAGTTCATTACGGGTGTCTATGCCCTACATGGTGCATTACAATTTTTTTTAGAGTGCATTTGGTGATGCTGGCAAGCACTTTGGTTAAGAGGAAAGTGGTTTTGAACTCCAAATGTCTTTGTTTAAGGCTGCATTTCTGAAAGCACTTAGTAAACCTTGCAGAAAGCAGCAACTTTTGAAATGTTCAATACCAAAGTGAAGTTCAGTGGTTTTTTAGAAAGACTATTCAAGCATTTTCCTTTAAAAGTACTTTCTTGTATCCAGTAGATTTCACTTCGTCTTTTTTCAGTGAATGTACTTGCATTTGTCAAGTTCAGGCCTTGACTCAGACAACATTTAATCCTAAATTCTAAATTTGTGTCTTCTTACTGTGTTATTTGAATATCACTTTCCGTGTAAAGCTCAGGTTTATGAAATTCAGTTCAATGATTTTTCATGCTTCGTATCAAATGGTGGGGAAGAGGCTGAGGCCAGAGAAGAATGCTTCCATTTATTCTGGGGAGGTGGAAAAGGTATATTTGGATGTTTCATGTTTGTTCTTTATTAGCTTTTTTCCTAATGAGACAGTGAGTGCATTTCTGCTTTGAACCACCAGATTTTTTCTACCCATTGAAAAGTGGAATCTTCTTCTTTTCTCCAATGCCTATCTCTAGCAAGTTTCTATTTTTTCAAAGCCCTAACTTCCCAGGAACTCCTAGATATATATATCTAGTTCATAATCTCTACATTAACCAGGATTTCTATTAAACTGTAAGTAAGGTACTTACTTTAGAAATATGTGTTCAAAGAAACCACTAAAGTTCATGGCTCTATCAATACGTACTTATCTCCTAATGGTATACACGTTTAATATATATGTAAATAAAAGTTATTAGCAGAGATTGCATGTTTGGCTATAATGGTGGGTACCGGAAGATTACCCTGGGGATCTTTTAAACTCTTTGTTTTATTCCACATAAGAATGATAAGATTTTTATTGCATTAAATTTAGCTTTATTTAAATTATCTTGATATGTACCCAGAAAGTGTCTATTTAAAGGAAAATGTGTATCTGATTTCAGAGACTCAGAATAGATACTTCTATACTTCTCTTTGGCCACAAGGGAATATGACAGGAACATTTTATTTCAATATTACTTTAATTAAGTAAGAGCTGATATGGAAAGTGTGTAGTGCCCTGTAATTTGATACGGACATTTTCTAACCTTCGAAACAGACTATGGAAAGCTCTCTGTGTGTATCAATTCCTGGGTGAGCTACAGTGGATGCTTTTTGAGTTTGTCATCTATTTCTGGTGTCCTGACAGTATTTTTCCTTATCAAATCCATAAATTATGTCATATCTATTTCTGTTCTTTCTTTGAATCAGTCAAGGTTGTGGCTTTGGAGTGGTTTTTAATTTTTTCATTAGCTGTTATACAATGACACTTATATTCATGGTATTTGTATTCCTAGAAGAGTTTGTGTGTCATTTTTGCATGCTTAGCACCTGCAAAAAATGGAATTTATGACTTTATTTTGCATACACCATACCTGCATCGTGGCTTTACATTCGGTAATGTAACTAATCTCATCTCGGACATAGTCCAGGAGGGGATGAGCAAATCAAAGAAGTACTGTAGGACTGTGTATGGAGTGTTTTAAGGTCTATTTTGGACATGCTGGTGCAAAGGCTATTTTGGTACGGTGGTAAAGCACAACCGCCTGCCTTCTTCAGCTTTTGCATTATCCATGGTTTCCCTTCAGAAGCTGAGTGTACACAAAAGCCAGAGTTTGAGGGTTGAGTGGCTTAAGGAGGATCTTTCACAGAAACCTTGTCTGAAGTTCTCTGCCCCTCCGGACAATTAGGAGTATTTTCCAATACCTTAAGAAAATTGAAAACCATGGAATGCTGTGGGTTAAAATGTCTGTTTTGACAGTACTGGAGTTTTTTGGCTGGTTTTAGTTTTTATGTTTTTCTGGGTCAGGTAGATGAGGCAAAAACATGCTCACATTGCAGGGAGTGACAATTCAGATATGTTGGTGAGAAATGTATAAGGAAAGCCTGTCAAGGAAAGGATGCAGTGGGAACTGTGTGCTGCGCAGATGTGGTGTATGAACACCACATCTTTCTTTCTTTAAAGGAAACCAAACCAAACAAATAAAACACAGGAAATTCAGGCTTCAGCTGTACCATCCTTATGCTCAGCCTGGAGGAGGATGCTCTGCGATCCTCAGGCCGCTTGGATAAGGCTGACTGGGTTGAATCCTGCTGAGTTGAATCATGAGTCCAAGAGCAGGGATAGGAGAACATAAGAGCAATGCAGGTAATAGATACTCTATAGATGCTCTATGCCACATGTTCTAACCTATGCACAGGAATTAGGTGGCATGTACATGTCCCTGGAATGGGAACTGCCTCTTCCATGGCAGGGGACGGAACGTGTTCGGATCAATCACAAAATAAAGAGCTGGTTTTAAGCACCACAGCTTTACAGCAGCAGCAGCCACCGTTTGCTGCAGTGAAGGGTAGGTGAATGCCATGGGGATTTGTGTGTATTGCGAGATGGCAGAACAGAGCCAGTGGTGTTTCCCCTACCTCAGCGTGTTTCTTATCCGTGTGGCAAGTTTGTTCAAACTCATCATTCCTTTGTCAGCATGTATGTTTCTGTTGCATTAATGAAATGAAGCTGGAAATTAATGTGTCTGTATTGCTAGAGAGCTGCTGGCTCTCTTCTTACAGAAAATTCTGCCCTAGAAAAAAAACCCAAAACCAAACTGTGAGGAGAAAAAAAGAAATCAAGTTTTATAAACAGCGTTGAATCCGTATCTTGAAACTCTACCACCAGTACTGCCGTCATGAGAAATTTTAGCTCTTTCCATTGTCAAGTTTGCTAAATTTAAGTGGGGTGATAAGGTTCCTCTTCTTCATTGAAAGCTTTTGGGCAGGAATTTCAGCTAATATAAATGTCTCTCATGGGCCAGATTAGGTCTCAGTATCTAATCTAACTTGAACACTGAAGTGACTTGGATTTTTTCCCTGTCTTTATTTTTCTTGTAAATTTTCTTCTAATTTTCTTTCAAATCTGCTGTCTTTGGGAACTTTTCAGTCACAGAAAATAGTTTTATGCATAAATACATCATTCTAAGAATTCAAAGTTTGTTTTCAGACTGACTTAAAAAGAAGAGTAATCATTTCAAAGTATGCTCCAAAGTGCAAATAGCAAAAGAACCCCTAGCAGTTGATATGGGAACATTGGAAATTGTCATTTTTCTTGGAACAATGTGAAATTAACCAATGCAATTATTAGTACAATTCAGATAAATTAATATAAAATTGAAGTTAAATGAACTGTTAATCAAAGTGAAATAGTTTTACCTTAATGAACAGGTTTTGACATTGGCAAAATAAATATGTTGACACTGGTGGCATAAATAGCAATTAGATCTTCTTTGTGAAATTTTATATTAGAAAATTTAAAGATGTCATTAAAGTTACAATGATGGGCTCTTTTTCTTTTTCTTTTCCCTTTTTTTTCTTTTGCCTTCTTTTCTTTTGCCTTTTCTTTTTCTTTTTTTTCTTTTTCTTTTTCTTTTTCTTTTTGTTTTTCTTTTTGTTTTTTTTTTTATTTTTCTTTTTCTTTTTCTTCTTTTTGTT
>JANHGB010022079.1:0-15640 GCA_026283785.1 Coracopsis vasa
CCAAAGAAGTGGTGAATGCTCCATCCCTGGCAGTGTTCAAGGCCAGGTTGGACAGAGCCTTGGGCAACATGGTCTAGTGTGAGGCATCCCTGTCATGGATGATCTTAAGGCCTTTTCCTACCCACACCATTCTATGATTCTCTGACTTCTGATATAGATGTTCCTGGTTATCTTTGATTGCTGTAAATGAGGAAACTCAATTTCTACCAATGTAAATTACTGTCTCTATTTCCTTCTGTAGTGAAAGCCCTCACGGGGAGAGAGCCTCAACAGAAGACTCTGTTCAGGACGTTACAGCTGAACACCACACCAGTGATGATGGTATGTGGAGTCTATTAGCTGCTTGGTTAAGTGGTGCAACCTGCTGTGGGGGAGGCAGAGAAGACAGTGCCATGCAATTTAAGTTCAATATGAAATCCAAATCAGAGTTTAAATTAGAATAGTCACTTGAAATGTCACCTGCAGCATTTGGTGCCAAGAAGTAAAAGAGTATAGGATCAACAGGAATCTTTGCAGTCTTATTTTGAAAGTATACCTTCTTGTCAAGGGCATCTCATCTTAGCATAACTGTCTGAGCTCATCTGTACCATAGAAGTATCTCCTAGAGTTGGAGAGCCAAAGGCTGAATGTGTTTCAGTGCTCCAATCAGGTGGTGCCAGGCATTTCCCATTTGGGAAGCTTTGGCAAGGGAATTGGGAGGGCTTTAAGCCCCAATGGTTCTGCTTTAAGAAAGCAAGCAAAATAAAATCAAAACCTGTTTGTCTTCCACTGAGAGCCAGATTTTAGGGTAGAGGATCCTCTCTCATTGGGTCTCCTTGGGGAAACTCTGTTATGTGAGCAGTAAAAAGGGGTGCCAATGCTTGGGATTCTGTGGTATTGCCTAAGGAAAAGGTGATGTTTCCGTCCTTGAGTGTCTGTAACTGATGCTTCCAAAGCTGCCTCCTGTGATGGGAAACAGCTGTATCCATGAGCCCCATCCAGAGCAGAGGAAAAGGTTATGTTACTGGTGTGAAATGGTGATCCCCAGGATACTGACCAGCAGGTAAAGCAAACTGACCAAAGCAGGGCACAAGATGATTTTATTCTTGTGGTTTGGCCCCCTGCAGTTGTTCTGTGGTAGTTTTACTTGTGATGGCCTCAGTTGTGAAGGTGGGAAGCAGGGAGCATTCCCTCAGCATTAGGTGGCATCCTTTTTGAGCCGGCCTTCAGGACTTTTCAATAGCCCTGCCATGTTCTGTGCTGCTTTTTGCTCTCTTTGCTCCAGCAGTTACCTAACAACCCTTTCCTATGGCACTCCTGTGCTCCTGCTGGCTTCCTGGTGTTCACACAGCAGTTACAAAGTAAAGGATGTTGAGCACTGCTTAGCAATGCTGGAAGTCCATTTTCCCTCAGCAAGGTCAAGCACTGTCACAGCAGCTCCTCACCAAGGTTGTTGGAAGGAAGCACAAAGCCTACAGGAATGAAACATGAGTTCACTTGAACAACATTCTTTCTGTAGTGTTAGCTTCTTAAAACCCCTTGAGAGCATGTCCTGTGTGAGTTTGTACCTGAAGAAAGGGCAATTTCATTGCTGTAATGAAGGGAAGGCTAACTCATCCTGCACTGGAAAGCCCAGGACTAAAGCCTGCAGGCTGGTGTGCGCTTGCATTGTCTCTGATGGGATTTTTAGATCACTTCTGTGGCTAAGAGGGTGCAACGATGAGCAAGTGAGCAGCTGGAGATGAGAGAAGGACACAGTTTTGCAGCCTCTGGAACTACATTGCATGGGGGCCCTGAGCAAGGTAAAATTTGGAGGCGTATTGGATGGAGTTCTGCAACCTACATGGAATATTCCATAGGAAGCATTTGGGAAGGAGCGTTTGGCACTAAAGCAGAGGAGGGAGCTGGGCCTCTATCTCTTAGAGGGAGCAGAGCAAGGGCTGGCTAAGGAGTATCACCTCCTTCTAATGGAGCTGTGCAGTGACAGACCTCAGGCACACTTCTCAGAAGTGCAGCATACAACCCCAGCATGGATGTTGTTAGGTTGTTCAGTGTTTAGATGTGAAGCACTTGCTCCTTTAGCTCTTCTGTGAGGCTGGCACTAGTCCCCTTAAAGTAAATCCGTCCTCCCAGCCACCTTCATTGGAGGAAGGAATCAGTTTTGGGGGTGGGGGAGAGGTTGTGCTTTGCAGAGCACCAGTGCTCTTCACCATCAGCCTCCAGTGAGTGGACACTCTGGTTTGAGACAGGCAGAAGAGGTCAGAAATGCTCCAAGACAAGCTGCTCGTGTGTTTGTTAAATTATGGGGATGAATGGAAAGATTTTAAGCTGCTGCTTTCCTGTGCAGGCTGTCAGACTGGCAGGGATGGTTGGTTGGCTTAGCCTTATTGCTCTTCATTCACACAGCTCTCTTCTCTAAGCATAAGTGTAATAGGAAAAAGCTACTGGAAATTAAAGGCTAAAATCACTTCTCTGGATGAAAGCCAAAGTCCTAAAAAGCAAATTGGAAACATAAGAAACCTGAGTGCTGCACTCATCTGGAACAATAAACACTTCTTAATGAACCAGATGGAATTTCCCAGGTCCCATCCCCTTCGTGAATGGAGGGGACACCAAAACCCAGCGTTGGCTTTCCCTCAGTGTTAGGAAGAAGCTGTCTCTGGAGGCAGAACAGGCAAGAGGAATGAAGGGGCCAAACCCAGATAACCATGTGCTTTGGGGAGTGTGGAGCGAGGCGGCTCTTGCAGGCTGCAACCATGGGCCAGGCTCTCCTCACCCCTGCAAATCTGCCTCTGGTTGCTGAGGGCTGATAACAGGGTTCGTGTGAGGCTGACCACAGGCTTACCTAAATGGGTGATTTGAATCCTGGCTGGCTGGTTTAGTAATGGATGGATTTACACCAGTTCCTCAAGCCCAGTTACCACCTTGCCTGCCTATGGGCAGCCTTGGGGTGGAATTCTGGAGTGTATGCTCTCCCAGTTGTAAAAGCTGTGGCTCACGTTTGGCCTTTCAGTCCTTCTGGCTGGCTCTTGCACTGCAGAAGCTTCCCATGATGCAGAGGAGATCTCAGTATGAAATAGCTTCTTTCCCTTGTCCAGGAGGAGCAGCCACAAACCTCTTTCTCCAGGGAAGAACTCGGTCTCCATGGACTCCTCAGCTGTGTGAAAGCTCCTTTAAAGTAATTAGAGGCTGAAGCCTGCTGGGGCTGTGTGCTTGAGCTCATCTCCATTCCCCTGATTCCTGCCTAGAATCAGGAGCTGCCTGAATGTACATTTAGACTGAACCAATGGCAGATTTTTCTAAGCCTTAAAAGTAATCCACATGAATTTCATATTGATTTTCCTGAGTGCCTGAATGCCCATATTGTCCCTCTGTATAATAGCAGAGTCCTGCAGGGACCCAGATTAGTGCCTGGTTGCAGACACAGCGTGGCTGTGGTTCAGATTCCAGGAGCAGTTGGATTCGGAGCAGGGTAAGCAGCTCCCAGCGCAGTGGTGCTGAGCGTGGTACAGTGCTGGGGGAGCAGCTTGCCCTCCTCAGGCTGCACAGACCATGGCCACGGAGGCACTGCATGTTTTCCTTAGCTTCCATGGATGAATAGCACAGCCTCCCACAGAGCCTGAATCCGGTCTCCTGGGTCAGGTGAACCTCACAGGCAGCAGAAACTTCCTTCTGAATGGATGCTTTATTTCTGAAGCAGCTTGGAATGAGAGGGTGTTTCCCTCCCTAAATGCTAATAACAACTCCTGCCTGCCCAGGAGCTTTACTTTAACTGCCTCAAAGAAAGCAGCCCACAGACAGGTTTGTGTATGAACCATACCTGGTTGCTCCTCAGCTTTGGTATTTTATGTTATTGGGATACTAATTTTGCCATTGCCACTTCCATCCTAGTAGATTTGAATTGCTGAAAGTGGTTTCTGACTTGGGAAATGGGAATGTGTCCATCCCATAAACGTTAGGGAAATGCTGAAATAGCAACATCCTCCTATTATAGGGGTTCCCCTCTGAATCTTGCTGCTTCAACCCTTTAAAGCAACACTTTATCCTCTTCCATGCTCTCATCAGAAGCTGTTTTCTGGTAGGTTTAAACTGTTGAATACTTACCTGAGCCCAAGTGTTTAGTGAATTATTGTTTATTCCCTTCTATCTCCTAGAGTGTGAGCCCATAGAAGCGATAGCGAAGTTCGACTACATTGGCAGGACTGCACGAGAGCTGTCCTTTAAGAAAGGAGCTTCTCTCTTGCTCTATCAGCGGGCCTCAGATGACTGGTGGGAGGGACGCCACAATGGAATTGACGGCCTTATTCCTCATCAGTATATCGTCGTTCAAGACACGTATGTTACCCTTGAAAGCCCATCAGAAATCAGGCTCTCTCATTTGAAAGACAAATAATAACTCTTAAGAGAAAGATGCTGGCACAGTGCTGTTGTCCTGTATGTGTGCTCGCAGAAGTACGCGTTGCTGTGATTGAAAAACACTGCTGTTGGTCCTGTTCTGGTTGTGATTTCCTTCCCTCCTCCTTCCTAGTGAGGATGGTGCCTCTGAAAGATCCAGTCCGAAGTCTGAGATAGAAATAAACTCTGAGCCACCGGAGGAAAAGGTGACGGCTCGAGCTGGTGCCAGTTGCCCAAGTGGGGGTCACGTCGCAGATATTTACCTTGCAAACATCAACAAGTAAGAACAGCCTTGCATTATTATACTTTAACTGTGCACATGTTGGTGATGGGTCCAGGCAAATACTTCCTTCCCTGGCAAAGGTTAACTAATGAGCGCTGCCACCATTTTAACCTGCTTCCCCCTCTTCTAACTTGATCACATTTTGCTGTCCCCTCTTTCTGTGTCATCAGCGTGGCCAATGCTCATTTAAAATCCCACTGGCTTCTCCTCCCTCTCTCAAAGGTGCCATCTGTTCCCTCTTGCCCAAATATGTCCTATTTTCTAAGCTCAGCACACAGAGCAAGGGAGGGGAATAGCGGAATGAGTTCCTGTAATCATGTGTTCCCATTCGTTACCCTGTCCTGTGATGTGTTATGTCTCATTTACAGTTAGCATGCTTTAGTTTACGGGGTGGGTGGCAATTCCTTCAGAAACTAGTGTCACATTCCGTGCTGAATGACATAGCCTCAGCCCACCATCTGGCATTGCCTGTAACATTCTTTGTTTCTCCAGCACTTCTCACCTTAGGTTACTAACCATATGCTTGCAGTGCAACAACGCACCTCCCTGTTGCTAACTTTACCTTCTCAACCAGAATTTGTTACTTTAGCCAACATTAAGCATAATAAAACCCCTATGTGATTAAGCTAGTAACAGACTTCCTTGTTCTGTTAATGATTTATTCTAGACCAGACTTATCCCCCATATCTCTCTGATTATTTCCTTAGTAGTAGAAAAACCCCACCTATCTCTATTGTGCAGTGAAGATATTAACATGCAATTACAGTTTGATGGGAGTGGATATTTTTAGCCTTCAGTTAATGTAACAGAACGTGGTCTATGAAGGCATTAACAGAAATGAATCCTTTTTAAAGGTTTGGACCTGCTCGTGTCCTACACAGAGCCTGGTCCTTAGTTTATGGGTGTATAATAAACAGACCTGTGTCGGAGCTTCAGCATCTGCTGGTTTTGGTAGTGTTGTATGTAGTGTTGTATGTAGTGTCTTTAAGCAGCCTGAGTAATGTCCACTCCCGTATTTTTTCCCTTTCCTAGGGAAACTGATATTTAGCAATAGTAGCATAAGACTCATTTTGTTGTTTTTTCTTTAGGAATGAATCTTCTGACCTATGTGTGAACAGACTTGAGCAAAATTAAATCAGATGGTTTCGCAATGACAGTTGTGCCACCCACTGAATTATTATTTGGATGCCAAAATCCTACTGGAGTTAACACTTTCTTGCAGTTACTCATGGGGCTGGTGCTATATATAAATGGATCCTTCCCTGTATAATGGATGCCAAGCTTCAGACCTATGGCATAAAGTATTCTGCTGCATTGGCCTTCATATGATTTGAGTGGAATCGTGCTGTCAGACCGCATGGTGCTGGGGTAGAAACTAAATTGTTTGGACCAGCTCATCCCTTTGACATCATGGTTTGGTGTGTCTGTAGCCCTACACAGATAATGCCTTGTGGTGCTGCTAAAGCAATGAAAAAGAAACATCTCTGACCACCAGCAAATACTGGAAATTGTCATTAACCCCAAACTAAGGGGTTCTTTGCTTATCAGTCTCTGAAAATAACAACTTGATGCCTTGGGCCAGGAGCTTAGTAGACTTATACTGTGTCCTCCAGTCAAAAATTGTAGCTCTGCTCTTCTAATGTAATAAAAACACATCATCAAAACCTGTCGATGGCACAGAGGGTTTTTTTTGTTCAAATACAAATCTTTTTCCTCTTGACCAAGTTAATCCCATCCGAGTTCTCTGTTTTTGTTATGAATGTGCACAGCTGCCAGAAACTCAGTCTTGTTGTTAGAAGTGTTAAACTGGAATGATTTTACTGTTTCCACAAAGACTCCTAAAATCCTGGGTGTATTTGTAATCTGGGCATCTTCATGTCTCTTCCCATTGTCCTCTGTGTTGTTTTGGGGGGATATCTTCAAATGACAGCCCGTTATGTGTACCTGCTTGTATTGATTTGTTTTGCTTTTGTGACTGAAGGCAAAGAAAGAAACCAGAGTCAGGCAGCATCAGAAGAGCCTTCCGTCAAAGTGACAGCCATGGACTAGGTAGTTCAATGGCAGAACCAGCCTCCCCAGGAGCCATAGCCGGTTCCAGACCCTCATCTCAGCCCATTATGAGCCAAAGTCTTCCCAAGGAGGTTCCAGATAAGTGCTCCATCAGTGGCCATGGCAGCCTCAATTCTATCAGCCGACACTCGTCTCTGAAGAACAGGATAGACAGCCCCCAGATCCGGAAAACTGTGACAGCAGGGAGGTCCAAGAGCTTCAACAACCATCGGCCCATGGACCCTGAAGTTATTGCACAGGTAAATGGGGGTGCTTTGCCTTAGATTGGTTTTGGAAACTTGAAGGATGTTGGATACAATGAGATGTTTTAATGCGAGTCTGATACAATCTCTTCTCCCTTCCCTTCTCTCGATGCAGTATTAACTTACTGCACAGCTTGAGTCTAGTCTTTCAAGCTCACTTTCTGTAAGTCACTGAGACTGCTTTCATGAGCAAAGATAAACACTCAGGTCCTGCCTCCATCACAAACTTGATGTTGTTCATGCTCCAGAATTCAGTTTCAACAATAAAAATGTCCAGTTCAGAAAGTTACACGTATTTCAAAGCTGTCAGCAAGAAATGAAGCTATCCTGATTCCAGGACATGAGAAAAGTAAAGTATTTAGTGTCATTTTAACAGTCTCCTCTCAGTTGTGCAAACTTGCCTGTGGTTAGACACTAGAAGCATATGGAGTAGTACAGTCAAAATAAAAGCAGGCTGCTGAGTTGTACAGGGCATCTTTATATGCTTACAGGGTTCACTGCATGATTGGAAACCAGCTTTGAACATGATACTGCTAGTTTTCATTAGCTGTTTCTTCAGACAAGTGCCTTGAAACAAGGGCAGGCTACTGATGCTTGTGCAGCTGTGCTCAGGCTTAGCAGAGCTCTGCCTGTGGAACTGGCTCCATACCCTCACCAGGTAACAAGGAAAGTTAGCTCTGAATCCAGCTCCGGGGCCTCAACACAAGAGGGATGTGGAGCTGCTGGAGCAAGTGCAGAGGAGGCCACAGAGATGCTGCGAGGGCTGGAGCAGCTCTGCTCTGGAGCCAGGCTCCAGGCTTTTCCACAGAAAACAGTTGAAAGTCGGGCTTTGATTTGAACAAGCGACAGCTACTGATGGGTGAATGATGCAAACAGCACAGATTTCCTTCTTCCGTGAAGGATCTTCCCTTTCTCCCTCTCCAAGCTGTTAGATGTGCCTGCACACGCATGGTGCCTGTACCAACTGTTTTCAGTATGCAATGGATCTATCTAAAGCCAAGGAATGTTTGGCTCTCGGATTACAAAGCCCTGGGAGACCGAACTTCTCCGCCTGGTTCAGGAGTCGGGAGGTTTCTAAGGAGCTGGGCGAAGAGATGTGAAAATTAAACTTAATTCTTATTGACAAAACAGCAACACCAAGTAATAAATCAGATCCAAATAAAAACCTGATCCGTATTCTGATGGGAGGTTGTATTGTGCTGGGTTAATATCTTTAGCCCGTTTGTTACAGTGGAGTTGTAATACAAGGTTCTTGGTTTCATCTTTCTTTGTCCTTCCGAGGCTTTGGTTGACACAAACCAATTTCTTTGTTTTTTCAATTAAGCTCTGACTGAAACTGTTTGGTCTCCTCTTCCTGCCAGAACCTGAACTCCATTGTTCTTATTGGAGAAGAGTCTGGGGAGCAAAAGGAAAGAGGAGGGGGGAAAAGAGAGAAAAGAAGGGGGGGAAGAGAAATAAAGGAGGGGGGAAGATAGAAGGAGGGGGAAGCTGTGTTAAATGAGTGTTTCTCTGTGCCCTGTACTCTCTATTCAAAAACCAACTCATCATAATCGTGCATTTTACATATTTTCCCTAACTTCATAAGTAAAATGTGCCTGGCCCCGAGATAGACTCGGGGTGTCAGATTACTGCCTCTGGCTTCCTCCACCATTCCTTCCCTCATTTACCTTCCCCACCCCCTGAAAAACCTCTGAGGAAGCTCCAAAGCTGCAGCCAGACCATGAGTCAGAGCCAGGCTGAGCTCCTCCGCTCTCCAGTGGATGCGGAGCTCCGGTGGGCTCAGCGCGCGCAGGCTGGAGCCAACGCGTGGCTCCTGCTACAGCCAGGCCCCAAGTCTGTCTCCTTAAGTTGTTCTTATCAGGGACGTCTCGTTATCAAGTTTATCTCCTTAAGTTCTCCTTGTATTTGTTAGTACCTGTAATACCTTATGAGAGGAACAAGTGCCAGCCGCAGGTTGATAGAATCAGGCAGGTTGGAAAAGACTTCTAAGATCAAGACCAACCTGTACCAGCGCTGCCAAGGCCACCACTGAACCCTTCTGCTCTGGGTTCGGACAACTTGGACTGCAGGAAAACCAGCAGGAGCACACCAGGATTTCAGCAGTCAGTGTGTGGTCCATCAGTCAGTGTCAAAATCATCGAGCTTTCCTTCAAGAATTTACTCCCCTGAATCTCATGTGCCAAATAAAGTACAAGAATGGGTGCTCATACTTTGAATCCTGTGGTTTTCTGTTCATTGCTGTGTTTTGGGATTGTCCAAGCAGCACCAGGACCAGTAAAGGACCAGATTAGCATTGAGACAGTGCTAGCAATGACTTTGCTCCCTGACATGGAAAATATTACTGGTTATTGGCTTCAGTATGTACTGCTGTGTAGTTTGGCGTGGGTTTCACTTTGACACCTAAAGGTCCTTGCCCTGCCGGTTGATTGGAGTGTTGGTGTTTACAGGCTGAAGACAAACACGTTGCTCTCAAAGACTGCCTTTTATCTCTGTATTCACGTGTCTGGGTTCTGGTCCTCACTCGGTTCCTCTTTTGTGTTTGCAGGATATTGAAGCCACCATGAACTCTGCTCTGAACGAGCTGCGGGAGCTGGAAAGGCAAAGCAGCGTCAAGCACACACCCGATGTTGTCCTCGACACCCTGGAGCCTTTGAAAACGTCTCCAGTGGTGGCCCCCACCTCGGAACCCTCCAGCCCTCTGCACACTCAGATCCTCAAGGACACTGAACCAGCTTTCCAGCGCAGCGCCAGCACCGCCGGCGACATCCCCTGCACCTTCCGGCCCGTGAAGTCAGTGAAGATGGCCACGCAGGTGAAACCTCCGGCCACGCGGCCCAAGCCCACGGTATTCCCTAAAACCAACGCCACGAGCCCCGGCGTTGCCTCCTCTGCACCTCAGCAGCCTGCTGACAAGTCCTGTACTGTCTGAGGAGCTCCACGCCGCTGCTCCATGGATACAGGTGTGTTGTGTCAGATGAAGAGACTCTGTTCAAAGACATGAAACTTCCTATTTAACTCCTGGTTTTGAACTGAAGGTTGGTTGTGAACTGCTCCTTCCTGCTGGGAGCACTTCCTGGGAGTGAACTAAGCGGTAACAGCCTCTTCCCATGTACCCGCATCAGTGATGTCCGTCAGGCTGAGCTTCGGAAATCCGGGATCGGGTCACTGTGAAGCTGAGGAGGAAAAAGTACACACACAAAGTGATGAGTTGGATCTTGGTTTCTAGTTGATGCCTTGTTCAAGTGTTTGGCCACTGAAAGGAGTACTCAGTGGCGTCCTGTTTTGAATACTGGTGTAGTGACTTCTATATTCTGTGTTTCATTTATCACAGGGAAACAATAGGATAGATTTTAGTCTACTGCATGTTTTGGTGCCACTGGTTACGTGGAGCTTGGACATGCCCCTTTCTTGTGCATTCTTACTATGATGACGTCGCCCGCTGGTGCCACGGTGATTAAGGGTCTCTCTCAACATCCATCCCATCCTCGGGTTTTGTTTGTTTGCTCCCCCCAGGGCCAGGGCTCTTGGCCATCCAGCCTCATGGTTTAGTTGTCACTTGTCATGAAGAATAGTTCACCCTGGAGCACTCTTAGGTTTTGTGGAGTTCTGCGTAATCTGTGTCTGTGCAAATATAACAAACATGTTCCTGAGGTTTAGGAGCATAAGAAAGAGCCCAGTTGTTGCTTATGGACAGTGTAGCTGTTCCCCCCTCCCTCTTTGCTCTCCCATATTTAAACCCAGCTCTCCTGTTTCTCAGTGTGATTTTCAGCCCGTAGGCTATGATGTGGTGTGTGGTCTTGGGAGACTGAATGTACAAACAAGTTAACTTTTGGAAACGAAGTGTACTCTGATGGGAGTTCATTTCCTAACGCACACATTCTTGTTTTGATCATACATGAGGATGGATCCTTACCAAAACCCCTGTTCCAAGCACTGCAAAAACTCCAACCCAGTTCTCAAGCTTTGTATCTACTCCCTCTCCCTGGTTGCAAGCGCTTTGGTCGGTGGTTGTGACCACTGTGAGCTGCTTTAGGGATCTCTGCTCTCATAGAGCAGTGTAGGAGATGCTGCTGGGGACAGTGATGGGACAGCATGCAGCTTCTGAGTGGCTTCCCTATGTGCTCGTTGCTGGGCTGGTGTGCCTCCGTAGGACTAAGACATGGGAATGAGTGCTTAGGACTTGTATTTATATGGCAGGCAGCAAATGCTTCAGCCTCTAGCAGGCTGCATGAACTCTTTTGTACTCTACTGAGAATCTTCCATAATGCTGACATTTATTTAATGAAGCAAAATAAAAGGCATGTGCCACTTACAATGGTGAAGATGCCACAGTCCTGCAGGAGAGGAGACTCTGGCTGACCCTCAGTTCACCTCCTTCCCAAGCTCTTCTGGGATTTAAATGAAACCTTGCACATCTCCTGTTTTCATCACATAAATTCAGGCAAGGACAAGAGAAGAAAAGTCATTTTTTCTCTCCCATTTTGCTTTGAATTGTGTGGGTTTCTCACCCTTGGCTTCCTTGTGGCTGCAGTGGTGTTTCCATTAGCACTTGGGAATTCAAACAGAAGAAACAGAATCCGCGTTTCTAAGAGCAGGTTCTGGAATGTGCTTTTCTGCTTCATTTAGGATGGGACTCTGAGAAATGGGCAGGGGTTACTGTGTCCCTGCCCATCCCCACATGCACACCCCCCTACAGAAGTTCTATATCCATGTTGAGGATGGCTTTTAAAAACCCCAACTTTCTCTGTGCCCTACAACTGGGGAGCACCGGGAAGATTTCCATGAGAACACTGTTATCCATCCCTCCTCAGCTGATCTGTAGCAGCCGTTCCCCTTGGGAACCACCGTGGTACGTGTGTGACTGTCACTGGACCATGCCCTATTCCTCCTGCAGGGGAAGCTCCCCAACAGTGTGACCAGCGACCTTTGCTCTCAGGTTCTGATGGACTTTTGCCACCAAGGAATCACTTGTTCTTTTGGGGAAAACTAGGATTAAACTTGTAATTCTTTGCTCAGGCAGAACTTTCTGGCATTTCCTTTCAAGTAGGGAGGTTTTGGGTTTGTTTCCTTCTTGGTCATGAATGACCAAAGTTAATCTGTGTCAAGAGCAGGCTCTCTGTACATGTACTTCGACTCATTTGTAATGCCTTATTTTCTTTAGACTTTTATGCCTAGCAGTCGTGTTTCTAAGAGTAAGTGTCCAGCCACGCACAGCACGTTTGGAGGAGATGCTCTTTTCTACCTTTGAGGTCTGAAGTGTGAATGGAAATTGAGATTTAACAAAAAAAACAAGACTTCAGGTTACTGTAACAGCAACTGTCTGTATCTGAATTACTGTGCTTATCTCTAGCATCCACAGCTTGGGGACAACCCTCCTGTCAAGGGGAATGTGCTTAGCAGGATAACCTGTCTCTTGAGCAACTCAACTGGAATTTTGGTGTGCACTGTGATTGACACTTCCACTTGACAGCAAGCAATACAGCAGGCTGAACTCATCCTTCCTCTTCCACGGGCTCCAGCTCTGGCCAACCAGCAGCAAATTCACACACGCACACACATGGGAGGATAAAAGGCATAAAAAGGAACTTTTGAGCTTGTCTGCTTGTCTGCTTCACCCTGTGAACGTACGAGGCTGGGAGAGGTTGCCACAAGTGGTTTACAACCAGTTACTGCAGGAGAGGTGGGAAGGAGAAACTGGGAGCGTCAGCGCCACTCCTTGCAAAGCCAGTGGGCATCTCAGTGCAGAGACCAACGTAGGGTGGACAAGGACGACACGGTGGTTTGCCTGGGGAGGTACCAGGGTTACTTCATACCTTCATACTCCGAAGAAATATCAGCTCTTCCATGGAGATTCTCTTTCATGACTTTTATGTAATGTTTGTGTCAAATATCAAGACAAGAAGTGTTTGATAACTGGAATAATGTCTGTCTGTTTGATAGTGCTTTGTACAAAGGATTCTTGTTCCACAGATGCTGGATTGAAATAATCCAAAGCACCGCTTTTAAAATGAAATACCACTTTAGGTGATCAATCTTCATAGTTTCTGAAGCTCGAACCTTTCATGTTTTCTTTCCCGAGTTGGGAATTGAGCAGCGTGGTTCAGCGGTTGCTGAATTCCTGCCTCTCCAAGGTAATCCAAAGGCTCGTGGTTTAGCAGTTGTAAAGTTGTTCTTCATGTCAAAGCAGTGGGACCTGAGCAGCCTCTCAACTTTCTCTGTACTGGCTATCTCGTTGCAATGAAGATGATGAAATCATTAGGGTGCACTGTGACAGCAGCAGAAAATCCTTGTATATGTGTGTATTTTGATACCTGTTCCAAAAGAGTCTTTGGGTTTCCTGTGATGAATACCTCATGTGTTGGGTCTGGGGAGTTTTATGTTCATTTCTTTGTTGATTTAATTTTTAAGGCAAGAGTGTTCTTGCACAAAAGTAGGTTAAGATAACCGCGTTCTCATGTATTTACCGCATCAAAACCCCTCAGAGCTGGGCAAGGAATTCCATCTGTTATGACTCCCACCTCACCGTTTGCCTCCGTGCTTGGAAGAGCTCTAGCAATATTGTAAGACAAAAAGAGGTCGTTGCAGATGGAGTTTGCTGCCTTATTTCTCTTCTTCTGTGTGTCAAACCCTCAAATTCATTCAAGAGATGTTCTTCAATAGAAATAAATGTCTCTGGTGAACACTTCAGCTCCTTTCCATAGGTGTACCTGGATGTGGATGCTCTGTTGCCTGATGAAATCCATATTGAGGGAAGAGGTAAAGGAGATGATGCTCTCAGCAGGGTGTAGCTCGATAGTAAGGCAATGGTAATACTGGAAAACACCCCTTGAGACAATTTGTCTGTTCAACTTGGGAAGACATTGAAGTGTTGGGCCCCAATCTGCCTGTTGCTTCTTGAGGCTCAGGCTGTGGGGCTGCTGCAGTGGGGCAGGTCCAGGGGTACCTGCACTGGGCAGGGTCAAGCCCTGACTGCATTTACTGACAGGTCTGTGAGCTGCAAGGTAGGAAAACTGCTTTAAAAAGAAGAATCAAAGGAAAAGGGGAGCATTTGGGCACTTCCATCGCTAAGGAGCATGAACAGGAAATGGGTTTAACAGCTTGGGGCTTGTATTTGGAGATCCAGGTTTCACATTAGTCACTTGGCCTCGGCAAACATCTCACCAGCGTGCTTATAGACATGAAGCTGTCTTCCTAGCAGACTGGTACTGGCGGCCTTCGTGGGAGGCAGCGATGTTCTCTCTGGGATGAATATTGTTCCCTGTGGAATCTTCCAGCCTCCAGGTCTGGAAAAAGGCCAAGTCCTCACTGGCACTCTCGACTGAACTTTGGGGTTTGAGCTTAACATCACTTTGGAAGAGAATCCTCTCTTTGGATCAGCTTTCTGCTTGTCTCTGTGTGCAACAACCTGGTACTTGAAAATCAAACTACTTGACCGCTGCCTTGTGCCCACCAGAAGGCAGAGGAACTGTTTTCCAGGATTGCCTTTAGGAGTCCGATTTTGGTGGATCTGGAGATGCCAAAACTGCAATTCAAGACCTGGAAAACGCAAGGTTTCTTTTTTAGTCTGTTTTTTTTCCTGTTCTATTTTGTGCTTCCTATAACGTAGTTTGAGATAAGAGTGGTGGTGTTCAACCACAGGCCAAAAAGAGGTGAAGGTGGAGAGGGAGGCAGCTCCCTACTATCTAATACTTGATATACCAAGCTTCATACAGGGTAAATGTTTAGCAGTTTGCAATGGGAACAAGAGATGGACCCTTCCTTTTCAAGGCACTAGAGTAACCTTACTGCTGACGGGGACTTCACCAGCCTTTTCTCTCCAGTCCTGGACTTGGAATGACTGAAGTCCGATGGGATGGACTCGTGAGAGTGCCAAACTGCTGGAGCAATACTGGAGAGCAGCAGGTTCCTCAAGCCCAGCTCCATGTAGCCAGAGGAGGGCAGTTCTTGAAAGCCACCTCTGATGTGTTCCACAGAAGCGTGGTGGTCCCTGGCTCTGCTGTAACGTAGGGAATTTGGGTGGCAAAGTGGAGAACTGTGTGTTTTCTGTTGGTCTGAACCCTGGGTCCAGCGGTCGAGGGCTCATTGGGTTTAGGGCTTTATTAGCAGTTGTCTAATGGTGGGATGGAATGTTCTTGCTAAAACAGTTTCCATTGTTTCATGTCTTCTACACCAATATATATACGGTGTATATATTAAACTGTGTAAAGTTGTACTTTGTATATAGAACTCTGTACAATATGGAGGTACATCCCTTTTTTTGTGTTCCTTTTGGTACAGTATTGTACAGTATTAGGAGTAAACGTGTTGGAAATGTTAAATCCATCCTGGGGCAACGCAATGTATCCATTGTCATTAGCAATAGTTTTGGAGAAATAAATGTTTTGGGTATGGTGGAAATCCTGACCTGTGGATGCTGGTACGTGATGTACGGAGCGAGTGTGAGTGAGAGCCGGGGACTGGGTGCAGGTGGAATGAGAGGGAGGATGAGGATGATCTGCAGGAGCCTCAGGGTTATTTGAATGGTAACGGGCACTGGTGAGCATCATCCCAGAGTGGTTTGTGCCGAAGGGACCTTAAAGCTCCTCCAGTTCCAGCCCCTGCCATGGGCAGGGGCACCTTCCACTGGAGCAGCTTGCTCCAAGCCCCTGTGTCCAACCTGGCCTTGAACACT
>JANHGB010022080.1:0-17912 GCA_026283785.1 Coracopsis vasa
CTCCTGGCAGAGACCTCACAGGCCATTCCCTCCTCTGGTGTGTGGGGCGGTCAGGTCCATCTTTCATCCCTTAACCCTGGCTTCTAAACCCCCCAGCGCTTCCAGGTCTCCCCAATGGGCGAGATCTGGCAGGCACCATTGCCCAGGAGAACCTGTCCTCACCATTCAACTCAGAGGCAGCCACACATCCCCTCCTCTCCCCAGCCCAGCTGCCAGTGGGTCCTGCCTGTCTCTGATTAGCAGAGAGGGGCTGGTGTAGCTCGTGTGGCCCTGGAGGGGTTGTATCAGCTTTCAGAGGGCTAATGAGCCTCAGCTCCCTGGGAGGGCAGAAAGGCCACGAGCAGGTGCCTGGGGAACAGGACCCCCACCAGGGTGCTGGGAGGGCAGATTACGGCTGCCCTTCACAGCCAATTTGAAGGCATGGGGCCAACTCCCACCAAAACACCCACTGAGGTCTCTGCAAAACCATGCTGCCGGCAGCCCTCCCTCATGGCAGGACTACCTGTCAAGGCCTTCCCAGGGATTGTGCTGGCGCACCATTTGCATCAATCCAGCAGGTAGCCCTGTGGTTTTCAGGTAAATAAGCACTTTCTGCAATGTTCTGCTCACAAAGACTCCATCGAGACCTCCGCCAATCCTTACTCCTATGGACACTTTACTAATAAAAACCAACAGCCTAGAAACACTCCCTCAGCCCACTGGACAGCACATGAGCTCAATAACCACGTGCATGCTTTCATTTTAAGCGAATGAGTCAAGTTGCCTCAGCCCCAGTGGACTGAGCACCAGCCCAGAGCCAAGTTTCCCGAGGCACGGAGAAGCCTCGCTTCCCATCCCAAAGCTAGCTGGGGTTTAGAAACTGGGAAACAAACCCTTTGATTACTGCCTGTAAGCCCAAGACGGGAGTCAGGTGGAGCAGGGGACGCTATGTGCAAACATGGCACTCAACTGGTGACTGTAAAGACACATCAGGGAGAGACTCATTGTGGGACCTGCGCAGCCACTTTAATGAATGCAGTGTCCCCTCTCCACAAAAAGTCCTTTGATGAACCGAAAGCTCTCTGACAGTGCCTGCTGATTGTATTAAAAAAACTTTTACACATTTTCGTTAATTCAATGAGAAACCAAAACACAACAAAACCCTCCACACAGCGCACACTTGTTCCCTGAAACTGATACACCCACACTGAAAACCAGCGGCCAGCAAAAAGACCTGCTGCAATCTGGGAGCAAATGCACGTGAAGAGATAAAACCAAAAGCTTTTCTTACTTAGCCTCCTTCCCCTCGGAGGGGAGAGCTCTGGCTGTCCCTGCAGCAGGCAGCCTCTCTTCCTGTCTTCCCTCCAGGCAGAAGAGTTATAAACGCTGGAGTTCAACAGCATCTTTTTAAGGACTTTCTCAGTCCATTGGGGTGTCCTCCCCCGGCTGAAGAAGCCCCTGCACACTGTAAGCCAAAAGTTACGCATAGCACACACTTACTGAAAAAGCCATCCTTCAGGGAAGGGTTGTTTAAAGCATTTCAGCCCAGCAAGCAGCACTCGCTGTGTCAAAAAGGCAAGCAGAAAAGCAGATAAATTTTTGTTCAAAACTCAGCTGGCCACGTTACTACAATTTTGGTTTGAGTAGCAAAGCTAAATCAAAAGGCACTGTTTTCTAACTAGATAACGCAGGAGGCATGAGAATTTTGGAATCTGTATAACGTGTCGCCACAAAAATAACTGGAAAGGATGACACAAAACACAGTATGCTTTGTCAGCCTCCAGTTTAGGGAGAAAACAGCATTTTGTAAGGACCAAGGCTCTTGGAACAATTTAAGCTTGTGCCAAGAAAAACATATCGCCCATGTGAGTCAAAATAAACAAAATCAGACAAACAGAAATACAGTTATGTTTATTCCATTAGCATACTGTATTTAAAAATAAAACCTGCCCATTTTACCTCAAAATGTAGACTGGCAACTTCTGAAAGAAAATGTCAGGAAGTCACGCCTTACTGCGTATGAATTGGAAAGGGTGGCTTTTTCTCACTGTCTCTAAATGAGCCAGGTAGCTCTCGTGTTTTATTATGAATAATAGTTGTGCTAATGCTTACACTTACTACTAAAACCACATGTAATTAACAAATTCTTCAAATAGCCTCACGGTTTGCTCACATACTATTTCTACAATACAGTAATTTATGTATCTCCTATTTCAAGCATGGTACTTGTTTTTCTTAAACAGATTATCAGGAAAAGCTACATTCATAAAATGGGGTATTTTCTAATTTAGATCAGGATTAACCATGATTATTGTGATAACTATAATTAGTAGCCCTCTAATTCAAATGCAATGAAACATTAAGTGTTGCCACATACTTTAAATGCCTACCCAGCTCCCTTAGAGGTGTGAGTAGGCAACAGCTCTCCAGTATCTTCCACTTTATCTGTGTAAAGAAATTGTGATTTCACATCACCGCTTTGATCTGTTTTCTCTCAGACTATGATGGCAGAAACTTTACAATAAACATATTCTTAGCCACAAGTGAAATAAAAAGCAAAAGTTCAAGTCAGAAATCTATTTCCTTTGGTGTTACTGTATATCTGTCAGTGTGACATAACACATTTGAAACCCATAATCATAAAACAAAAATTTACAGCCAAGGTTTAGGGTCTACATCTGTTTCTCTGGTTTTTGTACTGCAATTACCCACTGGACAATTCAGAAAGCAGCACTATGAATCATGTACTGCACACATGTTTGTGCTGGTCACTTTTTTGTTAATACAAGAGAGTGAGCATGCCATAATATGCTTCACCAAGAGAAAGAGAGCATTAACTGGAATTAGGATGAGTGCACTGGGCTCTCTAACAAAAATTACTTTACTAGAAGGAACTGAGTATTCTTGGAATATTACAGGCATTATTTATAGGATAGAAAAATTAAGTATTACATGCAAAAATTCTCCCAAATGAAGTACCTCAGGGGAAGCAGACTTTTTTTTGCATGCATTTTACTATTAATCAAATGTAGCACTCTCTTGAAACAGTTTTGACGGCAGAGTAAATGGTTACTAGTGAATGATGTTTGTGTTTAAGCAATGAAAGCAGAGACAAAGTGATGTTTTCTTCTACTCCCTAGGCAAGAGCTGACACTAAGCTTGCTGCCTCAGCTTTGATACTCACAGATTCCTTTGTGTCAGTTGCTGGGAGAATCACTGGCAGTTCACTAACCCTGCCTCACACACAGAGGCTTTGATTTTTACCTCTTCATTGAGAATAGATGTTAATATGAAACAGTACTTGTCTGCCTTAGCATGTTCCTCACCCCCCCTCCAAGTAGTGATCCAGGGTTTCAAAATCTGAAGACCTGAATCCCCCCGCACTACATGTATTTTTTAGTGTAGACGGATGTTTTCCTTGCATCTCAAGCACATGAATGATGTCAAAAGATTATGGGAAAGAAAATCACTGAGTTGCAAGAGAATTGCTGATTATTTAAAACTCCAAGGTAGTCCTGGGGAAATGGGTATCAATCCTGAGCAAGAATTGCACTGAAGAAAACAGTAAA
This sequence comes from Coracopsis vasa, assembly GCA_026283785.1. NCBI lineage: Eukaryota > Metazoa > Chordata > Aves > Psittaciformes > Psittacidae > Coracopsis > Coracopsis vasa. The sequence goes on from JANHGB010022080.1 coordinate 3,549, forward strand.
ATTACTGGCACGAAATGGCACAAATGACATGGAAAAGTATGAATTACAGTGAAATTAAGTCAAAAAGGGTTTTTTTCTGTCTGCTATATGCTGCTTATGCACAGCTCACAATGACCGAAATAGGAATTTGTACGTAACGGGAAGAGTTACTTCAGGCCTGAAGTGTAACAGCAACTGGCAAAAGACTATTCAGCGCAGAACAGTATTTTATTTTAGATGGGAAAAACAGAGTTAGTCAGCTGCAAACCCAGAACTCGGGCACACAACCAGTCTGCGAGCCACTTAGTGATAAAGGCTTTTTGTCTGTTTTAATCAATGGATATGTATTCGTAAAGATGCCTTTAAAGCTGATTGCTTAACTTAAAGGCTATAAAAATAATTCGTCTCCACAAACTTGAGCACATGACCACATTTCTTAGAATCCAAACTGCATTGTACACTCCTTTGGCCCAGAGCCAGGGGAAGAGAACTGCCCTAAATGATAAAACTGGAAGTGTATCTGATTCAGCAATCCGTTTCTAAGAGTGATTGCTACTAGATCTAAGGAAAATACTGGAATCCCTAGTGATTGGCAGAGTATAACTCAATCATACATCCTCTAATAGCCCGTTCTGTAACAAATCACTTAAGCATTAAAGCATGAGATTTAATATCCTTTCCAAACTTTTTGGAAATAGCTCTGATGTTCTAGATATTCACATATAGCCCATGTCTTTTTGGATTGTGATCAACTCAAATGACACAGAAGGAGATAGCAAGTTAGTGGGCTGTGAGACAAAGAAGGATAAGTATATTTTTAAAAACATTGTAGAACTCATCCATGTTGCAAATAGAGGAAAACACAGACCAAACTGCACCTGAGACACCAAAGGCAGACTGCTGTAGGCTCCAGAAAGGTTGGCATCATGTGCCTGAAGAGCAGATGACATTCAGTTTTGAAGCACAAAGAAAAAGCATTATAACATTAAAAACTGCCTACATACTGACTCTATACTTGCTATTTAGGAAGACCCTCCAGTGCAAACACCACTGCTAAATGGAAAGGGAGGAAAGGAAAGGAAAAAAGTTTGCTTCATTTTGTTTTCTTTTTAAATGACCAGAAACTCTTGTTTCAAGGTTTAGCCAAGAAAAGAGATTTTTACTGCTAGCCTATAAATCCCTCAAAACATTGAGTTATAATGAAAATCCTGAGGTAACTGGAGTGCCATGCATGGCACTGACACATTGCATTATATAATCCAGGGAAAATGAGGGATGTGAGATCTATAAAGTATAAGTAGAAGCAAGACGTAGGAAAGAGCAGAAGAGCAAGTAGAAATATTGAATATTAAACTGTAGAGAATACTACTTCTAACAATAAAGTTTCCTATATGCTGAATATGCATATAGGTGTAGTATATTGGCTGAAGGTGAAAGAGCACAGAACTCCATTAAAAAGAAAACAGAGATTCCAAAAGGCTATTCAAGTAACTGTTTTGTTTCTGTCTTTTTTTAAAGAGGGGGCGGGGGAAGGAAAGAGTTACCTAATAAAAGGATAGCATTTCCTGATGTTCTGAAATCCTGAAAGGTGCCTCACAGTGTGTAAGTAAATCAAATACAGAATAAATTGAGTTCCAAAAGGAGAGAACTTACAACCCGTAGTTGTATCCAGAATCAGAATAGAAACTGAAACAACAGTATTTCTAGAGGTTCACTAATGGCAGTTTAAATTCTTAATGGAAAATTAGCCCTAGTTTTTTTCCAACAAAAGACTAAAGTTACCAAGAAGTAATTGGAACAACAACTCAGTGCAGACATACACCCCAACAAAGACTAAATCTTACTTAAGCCCTGTTTAACTTAAGACAGACTTAAGCAGCATTTAGGGCTTGTGCTCCTGCACTGCTGCAGGGACAACCTACATAGAGGGATCCCAGAGACCAGCAACAGCCAGAAACACACTTGCGCAGACTTCTGGTCACACAAAGCTTGATAAAGATTGGATTGGATTATGCCATTAGTGCAAACTGCAATAGATCTACAGCTTGGCAGCTTGACACACGTATTCATGCAAATCCAATTCCCGCTTAACTAGTTCCCAAACCTACATCAAACACTGAAAGAACAGTCCAATATCCTATCTGTGGGCATCTTAAAAAGCAGAATGAAGGAGTGACTGGAAAATGTGCTGGCATAGCTACCTGGCTAGCAGGGATAATAACAATAACAATGTGGTGATACCACCTGAAATCCACTGATAATGATGGTCATCATGACAACACCTCTGCTCTGCCTGTTGCCTTAACATACTGTTCAATCACACTTTTGTTTTAACATGAAGATGTATTTTCAGTTTGGGGTACAGCACGCACAAATTTTTACTGTAAGTGAGGCAGGATTACCTAGAAACTGATGTATGTATTTGGCAAATCAGCATCCCTTTTCTTTTGTAGCATATATGCCATCGATACTGTGTGAATTAACTAAGGGCACATGTCCTCTCATCTCAGGATCATTATTATCACTTTAACTATATTGACTAGCCTGAAAAGTAAACTTTGCTAACAGGGGCAGTTTTACAAGCATACAGGTTATCATAATGTAACTACTGCTGAGCAGGTAAGGGAGCCTGTATATCCTTTTCATGCTATAATAACTGTCCATGATGGAGCTGTTGCAGGTACGACTCTGTCAGATTGCCTTCTCACCCAACATTGTTATACCGATGTAACATTCAAAGGTAGACAAGATCTCAGCAAAAATCAGGCTGCGCTGGACTCCACTTGCATTCAGAACAAGCAGTGGCAGCATGCAAGATGTTTACTGGTTTCCAAACTCTACTAGAATACACCTAACAGATTGTTCTTTGGCACATTCCTCAAATTCTACTTGACTTCTGCAATTTAAGCCCACAAAGAAAAATCTGTGTGGTCTCAACCTGCTTCATTAACCAAGTCCTATATGAGTAAATTCATCTGCAAATTCCCATATTTTTGGTCTGCAAAACTCCCATATTGGGCCACAGAAGAGATACTGTCCAGACATATGGCTATGCTTATAGAATCACAACTGACACACATGCTTTAATCAAAGAGGACTTACAGAGCTGGGGTGCAGTTACAGACTGTGGTGGTGAGCAGCATATTGCCCAGCAATTGTGAAGTATCATGATTTTTTTGCCCTCATGGGACTTTTTGTGCTACATATAGTGGAGGATGTGCAGTGTGGTCTCTGAGCAAGTAATGCATATCAGGCTTTACAGTCTATAAAACTATCAATTCTGCTTTGCATAAACCGGACCAAAACTCTTCATTTTGATATCTTGAGCCTTCTTCTGACTGAACAATCCTGCACAGACCTTGCCATCACACTGAAAAAAAACATTACTTTTAATCCATCCACAGTTTGGGGCAAATGTCTTAAGAACAGATTTCTCATTCATGGGACACTAAATTTTCCACATATTCTCATCAGGCTACCAGAAAAACAGATTTCACCCATTTTTATACAGAGACATGCAAATAAGAACATGTGCATGTAAACTCTTTCCTTCACAAAAGTGGTTCTGAGATCCTGCCCTTGCTGTATTCATCCATTGTCTTTGGCATGAAGTATCCCAAAGGATATGCCAGAAGACAAGGTTATGGCCCAACTTCTTCAAGGGATTATTGAGATTGATGGATGGGGAAAGTAAGCCTCAACTCACAGGAGGTTTAGTAACAAGGATAAGGCATGTGCACACTCCCAATTCTGAGAAATGTGTTGGAATTCTCCTTAAAGAAGCACAGCATTGTGTTATTTACAACCAGATCCTAAGTGACTAAACTAAATGACAAGTTACTGAATACATGTTATTTAATGGCTTAAAAAAGTTTCAGGTCCACCTGCTGGATTCCTAAATTTATCTAAAACCTGTTTGGTTGGTTGTTTTTTAAACAGACTTACTAAGAGTACAAGCGCACACCACTGATACTCAAGCCTATTCTGCTAGCTGGACAGCACAGGAACATTATGTCACTCAGAGGCAGGACTGCACAAGCATGTAAGAAAGGCTGAGAGCTTTGCCAACACAAATTATCTGGCAGAATCTCACTGGAAAAAATGAGGCACAAATATCGAAGTGAAGTAATTCTTACTGAGAATTGAACGACATGCTGACAAATACCACTTCATCCTCTTGCTTCCTATGAGGACGCAACAGCCAAAGCAGAGATTCCTAAGTAGTGTTTTTACAGGCCAAGCTTAGTCTCTCCCTCATCTTCTCAGTAGCCTTCAAAGGGACTGTGGGTGGATCTCCTCCAGGAAAAAAGGAAAACAAAACCCTCAGGAGTGCCACCTCTTCCATACAAATACATTGGCACAACCACAGAGGCTTCGCCTGAGCTCTGAGACTTTGAGAAAACAGACCTGGCTCTTTTAGGAGAAATTAAAGAATTCATGCTTCAGCCCTCAAATCCTGAGTGGCCTTAGAGCAGAGGAACAGCTAGAGAGAGTCTAATCAGGAAGCAAGGAAAAATCAATACTAGCTTCTTGAAATACCTTAGGCAGGAAGGAACAGCTTAAGCTTGAGATATTTAGCCATTCTTTCTGCTTAAGCAAATGTGCTGAAGGATGCGTGCACAGGTGAGAAGAGAAAGACAGAAGAAGGCTTTCTGGAGGATTGAGAGCAAACCAAGGCATGCTATCCTCAAGTTGTTTGGGAAATCTCATCTTTTACAAGTTTCCTAGTTTTGGTGCACAAGAGATCTTTCTACACACTACTCAAAGCTGTCCAAAGTAACATTTCCAGGGATATATGCACGCCATTGTACTGTTATTTTCTAACTTTGGTGTGGAATACAATAATTTAAGACTCATCGGGAGAGCATGAAAGGAGCAGGAGTGTAATTCCAGTTCAGAAAAACTTCGGTAACTGACAACATGTTAGAAACACAAGATAGATGCATTGTATTGTCGGGCTCAGTCTCATTGGCTGGAAACCCTGACTCTCCCAGCAGGGCTCAGTTACATAGCAACTCCTGAGGGCAGATTAACCCTTTCCCAGTTAACACATCTGGCACGATTTAAGAGACCTTTTCTTCCTCCTGCTTCAGAATTATTCCATAGGTTTGCAAAAATCAGTCAGGAAAAAAATGAGTCAAGTGCTACTTGGGTAAAAGAAAAGCTATCTGACTCACAATGGGATACCGATGGTACGAGGAACAGCATGCAGGGAGGTCAGGTCAGTCTAAATCATATTTTGTATCATCAGATGTTGTGACGTGTAAAAAACAATGTAATTTTCATAAAATGGTTTATGCTTAGTCTGTGGGGATCCTACATGGACTGCATTTATCAAGTACCAATGGTCTCTTTCACCCAAAATCACCCATATCTAGATAATTACTGAAGCTGGTAGGGGTAGTAACTGACCTAGAAGAGAAATTCTCACCATCAGAGAATGTGTTGCTTTCATCCAAAACTGTACAGGCTGTACTGTAAACTTATACACTCTAGCAAATCTTATCATACAATTTTTTTTCCTAATAGCCCTAATTACTGTCATCAAGTAATTACATGAGAATCTCAATTTACTTCATTACAGCAATTTCCCTATTTTGTTTTAAGAACTGCTTTAATTTGTGTGTATGTACATTAAATGTAAGTACAAACATTATATACAATTAGCATTAATACTGTTCCTGTTCTCCTACTTATCAGAAGTAACAAAGTTTGTATCTGCAAATGTCAAAATTTAGGTCAAAGACTCCTAAAGCTCTCTGTTTTTAAAATGTTATAATTCAGGCCTATTAGTTACCCCTTTGTGAGAGCCTGAGATGGACCCTGGGGAGGAGAAAGGGCACACGTCCTCACTCAGGGTGCACCTTGTACAGTCACACTTCGCTGCTGTGAGCCGCAACTGTGCACTGTAGTGCACTGTGGAGCTACTAGGTTTCCAGCAGAGATCAGGCTGATGTGAGATACACTTACTTCTGACCATCTTCTGGTCATAGCAAGTGAGAACTCTGTCTCATTTCTTCTTTACGCACCCAAAACTGGATTCACAGTACCGCAAACACTAACCAAGGTCAGGAAGGGCAGGCACCACTGACACTGCCCATTTCAAACAAGCAGGGTAAGACAATGCCCTTCCTGTCCTCTTTAAGGCCCAGGGACCATCTCAGTAGAAGGTTAAGAAGAGAAAAGCCTTGATCCAAGCCTGCTCCTCTTCCCTCACTCACCATTCTTGCATAAGGACACACAGGTGTAACGCACACCTCCTAACATCTCTTCATGAAGGATACTCACTACTCAGTAGCAGCTCCTGATCGCTGATTAAGGCTAGGATTAGTCAGAAGAACCAGAAATTGATCTGCTCTAATAACACAGAGAACCTTGTTAAGTTTGTTGTTTATTTGGGTTTTTTTCTCAATTGCTTTTATAGGTAACTGTTGCATGTTATTAGAAAGACTACCTACATGGTCAAGTTACTCTTGATTTCTAAACATTTCAGACTCTAAAAGTTCATCTGTATTTTCTTTGTATGGCTCTCATAGACCACCTGTAAATCTAGATGGGATAGAAAGATATAATTTTAAATCATATTGTTTAATTTGGGTTGCAGGGTATCTTAAAAACTGTTCTTGAATAACTTAGCTGCTGACTTTATAAAACTAAGAGTATCAAGATAGTGGATGGGCAATTAGGCCAAAAAGAGGTATTACAGAAATATTTTGAAAATTAATGAGCAAAAATCAATTTCATTTCTCATTATGGATTTTTTTTCTGAAGTTCATATTATTCATGTAAAACTACCACTGATGCCATTGGAAATGTAGCCTCTAAAAGGGTAAAACTTGAAGGACTAGGCTCACTATGCTTATGCTCTATTGAAAGTACCTTTTCATACGCACCTATGAAATATTTTTGTTCTTCATTAAATTAATTCCTTCCTGGAAAATAAACAAGATGGTACAAAATACAGGTGTATTCTCATGTCCTGCTACTAAGGTTGGCGATATCCAAATAAATTTGCAACCATGTGATTATATCAATCTCCAGTACTACTGTATCAGTACTATAGCCATAATTAACTAGCCGCAGGTCAAATTTTGAATAAATCTTTAGAAATTAAATGTATAATTTGTCAAACCCATATGCCTTCATAAATTGATTATTCAGAATTTAGAAGCTTTTTAATTAGGAAGAAATTTATGCAATACCATGTGTAATAATTACGAATCAGCTCTTCTGTGATATTTTTGTACATCAGCAAAAATTAATACATTGAAAAACATTACTAGGTCATTGCAGTATTTCAATGTCAAAAGAAATACATAGTTTAAATGTAGAGGTTAAAGATATTCTCCAGTGTCTTTTACATCTTACATAGCTTTATGATCTTGGGACTGGAATCATTAACCAAATACAAAATCAATGAGAAAAAGATCTAATCTGACCATTTTCAAGTGCAGAATGACTACAAATGATTTATGCAACTTTTTTTACCATGGTTCTATAGTTTTACTAACCAGCATATCTTCCAAGTCAAACTTCCATTATATGCTACACTAAACAGCATTTTGCTTCTCTCATCTCTTCCAGCTAAAATTGTGGAAGCCTTTAACACTCTAAAAACATTGCCTCTGTAACAAGTATCAGGATGAGGGGTACAACCCTGATTGCTAAACGGGAAACTAGAGAAAAAGAAGTTAAGTGAAAATCGTTCACAGCATGCAAGAAGCTAAAGTTTTTACCCCAGCTCCCCTGCACTCCCCTCCGTGCCTTCACCATGGGCCTATTCAGACTCTGCACCCCCACAAGGGCTCTGGGTACTTCTATCAACATTTCATAGGAGAAGATTTTTTTTGACAGAGAACACAAAAGCTGCTTTGTTGGAAGTCTGGACACTTTTTTTCTACCTAATAAAAACATGAATAGAAGTGGGACCTCAGCAAGCATATGGCAGAAAGTCTGGACTAACCGAAAAAAGGGGCCTAGAATAGTTTGCTCTCTGTCATTCCTCAATGTGTTTACTGCTGAATGTATATGGTGTAAATAAGGAGTATGCAGAGCGGGCCATAATGGAACATTGTTTATGTGCACGTCCTGGCAAATGCATATACAGCACAGAGACTATTTCCAAGCAGAACATAAACACAAAGGGCGAGTGATGACAAACAAGTATTGCAAGGCAAGAAAAATGTTAATCCATATACAAACCAAACAAACTAAAGTGTTTTCTCCCCTGCTAGGATCCAACTGGCAGCTCTCAGCTGCACACACTATGTAGCTGTTAAAGAAATGAAAGACGTCCCAGGCTTACTGGTTGGCTTTCTTTTTCTTAAGCGACCTTATTATGCTCCCAATATTAAAAAGAAAAACACTGTTAAGACTTTATTTTACACTCTTACAAAAACACCACAAAACAAAAAAGCCCTTTCTTTTGACCTGAGTTAGGAGCTGAGGAGATAGAGCTGATGCCAAGAAAACACCGTAAGGAATTAAGCTACAGCTTTCCTATGCTGAGTTCCCACTGAAAAACACAGAGATGGTTCTTTCTTCGAAGGTCTTTCCCACAAACCTATTACATGGCTTTAGTAAGTGACACCAGTGTGACAGTAACTTAGAGGTTTTGTGCTCCTGGCAGGGCTTTTTTTTTCTCTCCTTTTAATCATTACTTGCAAAAAGGAGAAGGGTTTAGACAACCCAAGTCCCTGCAATTTCAAGATAGTAAACCAGGGGATGAACTCTTTTCTGTGTGCTTACTTTTGGATGTATCATGCTTTGACAGCTGCTATGTAAATAAATGGGTGTAATTTTATTCCTTTAAAACTAACTTCAAACACATACCCAACTAAAGGAGGGAGAAAAGATGACATGTAGGAAAACAGACAGCAGAGTGACAACTAGAACCATAGAAAGTCAACTGATAAAGCAGAGCCTTTTACAAAATTAATAGGCCTCTTTAGAATACTAGAGACTTGAAGCAAGAGGCTTTAGTAAAAGATCATATAGGGTCCAGAACAAAAATACTTTGTGATGTCTGTCACAGAAATGCAGAGCCAGATTGTGATTTTAAACTACTTTAAGATACTCAGAGCCTGCCTCACTTTCTTCAAAACTCTAGATTCAGACTCAACAAAGCATGAAATACAAGCTCAGAACCGGGACCTGCACCTGCATGTAAGATTTCTGCTAGTCTATCAAAACCTGGATCCAAATGCCTTACGATCAGACATTATGAAGTCTTGGGGTTTGGTTCCGACACTCATCAGGAAGAGGTAAAGCCCACAATGGGAATATTTTTAGCATCTTTACAGTATATACCCAATCTTTTAATGGAACTGCATTGCTATGTTCTTTGATTTTCCTTTTCTCCAAAAGCATATCAGTTCCATTAGACACGACCAAAACAAGCCTCACAAAGTCTCTCACTGGCCACCAGTTTAACATTTATACTTCTGAGTTAAAATCACATTTTAGAATCCGAAGGAGGCTTATTTAATGCTTTTCGGTTTTAAATTCCCCTTGAAAGTGCAAACACCCACCTCATCCCAACATGACTTATGCATGCCTGCTGCTTGGGTTGCTATTCAGCCATTTGCAGAGTTGTACAGAGGATCTTAGATAGCTGTTGCAAAGCCAAGCCACAGTGGATGCTGTGATGATTTTAAATAAATAAGTTACTATTAAGACTCCACATCTTATCCTTCACCATTAAAGAAAGGTATTAAAGTATGGAAAGAATCTTAAATAATTTTGCCAGACCTTTCAACTTCATAATGAGGTTGAAAAAACCCTTTTTCTGCTCTTCATCTAAGTTTCATCAGTTAATTGAGCAATTCGGTTTTCATTTAAGGAGAAGTCTTCAGTTTTACAGACTCAGAAGAATGGCTTACAAACATAACCAGCCTGGCATGTCAGAAAATATAGGAAACTAAAGGATGAGGAAGAGCTACTCTAAATTACTATTGCTAAGCCTTTAAATTTGTATGTCAGTATTATAATTTATTTTACATTTGGGGCTGGTAACACTGAATAACTCAGAAATACTGAAATTAATTCAGGACCTGCAAAAGAGGCAACAAGAAGGTACTGAAAACACAGACAAGCTTTGTATTCCTTACTAATTGTTCAAGCTGTGCAATCTTGCATATTGTTGTTTACTAGATAACTACGCAAAAAATAGTATTCTTTATATACTCCCCCATCTCCCCTTTAAATTAAAATTGAGTTGTTGTTTTAACCCTACTCAAATATGTAATATAGTGATGATTATAAATCTTGATGATCACAAAATGCCTTTGATTTATCCCTCAGTTTACTATCCTTAACAAACATAATCCTAAAAACAACACAGGGGAAGATCATACAGGCCTCAAAAGGTGGAGAGAGAGCAGGGAATGGCTATATATGTAAAAGCTACAGCTTCAGGGCTCATGGCTTTCCTGCTGGGAGGCTTTCTGGATGCTGCTAATAAGGTCCTGCCAATGGGACCGGAAGCATATCTTCATATGAAAAGGCCTTCAGTGTGGGAAGATAAAATTTTCCAGAAAATTTTTAATAAAAAGCTTATAGATGTGGGATCTGAATCTAACAATAGACATAAGTAGCTCTAAATACATAGGAAAACATGAATATTATTAAAGGTGGCACGTCCATCCTGCCTGCCCCCCACCTCAAGATCTGTAGTCATGATCACAACAGCACATACAAAGCTTATGTGAAATACCAGACCTAGCTCTCAACTATTAGTGACCATATGGCCAGTTCAGCACAGGAAAAAAATTAAGATTGGTTTTGTTCAGCTCAGCACTCTGTGCTGTCACAGCCTATAGAATATACATGGATATTTACCTCCGCATTTAGCAAAGTACACCTGCCTTCTCTTTCAGCCTTGTCCTTAGCCAAGATGCAGCCACCACCCGGTACCATAACTGCCTCTCTGACCACTTTGGGAATCTAGATCCAAACAATATTCAGCACAAACTTTCCACCCCTGAATTCCAGAGGGTCTACGCACAGGCACAGCAATTCCTCCTATATTCATAAATACAATGGGCCAGAGCTCAGTTCCAGCCCTGAGGCACAGCCTGCTTTCAAAGCATCTCCCACTACACTACAGCACTGCCTCAGTATGGGGATAGCTCCTCACTGAACTGACCCCTGAACCATGCATGGCATTGCTGGGGAGAGGAAGCCTGTATGCTGTCAGTCTGGACAACTCACAGGACACCACCTTGGCTCATTCCCTGACCCTGCTTGTTTTTCTGATAGCCTCTGAAACCCTGCAGAATCCAAGTCCTAGCCAGCAACATGAGTAGGAACCATGCACATCAAAGAGCTTCCTATGGATTTTGCTGACTCTGAGGACTGTTCATCACACTGTCTAATCATTAATTAGTCTTCATAGTCATCATTAACCTTGCCTTTATCTAGCTAAATGAAGAACTTTAGCCGAAAAGGCAACCTTTTTAATGTGTCTAATATGCACTCCCTACCCTCTCCTTGGTGTCCTCTGTCAAGATGGAGGCAGGACTTCTTCCAGGATAAAGATGCCGGAAGGGAAGAGATACATTCCTTAGCAGGTGCTATGAAGACCTACCTTCCAGCACTGGCAGAGAGCACCCAGGAGGAAAAAACAATCCTTGCACTTGCCCTTTATGCCCAGGAACAATGTGGAGTACAGCACAGCACAACGGCCTGGGGAACTGGTATAGAGCTGAGCACTATAGCCAAGGGAAAGAAATCCTTTCAGTGGTCTCACAGAAAAGTAGGAACTGCTGGAAAGTCAACTTCAGCACATACCTGACAGTCAGAGGAAAAAGCTGGCACGATAAGGCACAACCATGTAGCTTTCAATGAAGGGGACTTCTGACAGTAAAATCTCTAGATCTAAACCTGTCAGAGGCACCATGCTATTTTAGCTTCCTTATCTTCACCAGGATTTGCTCATGTTCAGCACATTAAAATAAGACCACCTGTTAATGAACAGGGCTGATGGTAAATACTTTATCATTAAATACAACCAGTCAAAATAAGACAGCTCTGGAGGTTGACAATCTAGGCTTAAACACCGTCCTGAGCTAACCACACTGCTCCTAGGGTGAAACTATGAAAGAAATATGAAACTTCAGCACAAAAATGTCATATTTGTAGAGGAATAAGATGGAGATATTGAGCAAAGCTTTTCTCAAATAATGATTTTCAACCATTCTTGCAAACTTGATTCTGATCTCCAAATATATAATCTGTCAGGTCCATATGAAATTTCCATTGCTGATAAATTATGTTCAAGAAGAGGATGGCCTGTTTGTTTAAAGTATTAATTTTCAATTTTAATGGATGCCTAGTAAGAAAATTTGTAATCCTGTGTTAGTGGAAAATAGCTCAGAAAGCATTATATGAGCAAAATGTCTTCACTTTTAAAAAGCATTTCCCATAGCTTTTTAGGGTTTAGATTCATATGCTTTCCAAGCCAAGTGCATGTCACAGGAATGAAGGATTTAAGAGTTGTGGGGTTTCTGTTGTTTTTAAGAGTTAGGAATACTGGAATTGCTCAGTCTATAGGGAAGCCAGTGTAGTTTGAAAAGTGAATGGATAAATATCTTTATTGCCACAGCAAACAAAACCTGATGCTGATTTTTCTTATCCATACTATAGATGTCATGTCAAATTACATAGATGTAAAACTCACTGGAAAGAATAGTAACTCTGAGTTATTCTGGTCAAATACAGCAGAATTTGGCCTGACATGAAGGCAGAAAAACAACTATGCAACTGCATATATGAAAGAAAATAGTAACATAATATATTCTTTACTTAAGAACCCTTTGAAATATTTAAACACTGACATAAAATAGTTTTTCTATGAAAAATTTACTGCTGAATTCCCAGGGCCACAAGCATTCTGAAAGTAGGTTTTCAGATGGTATGATGTAGTATTATGATGAACTCATGCCAGCATTTTCAAATCAAGCACTTAAAGCTAAGATAAACACTTTCATAGGTGCCAAGTATTCACGGTTCACAGACATTGATAACCACTAAATAGGGCAGGACAGATGACATTCCAGGATATTAGGGATGCAACCCCTGCCTGTGTCAAATGAAGACAACTATGCTGCTGATCCACAATCACAACACACAACCAGAAAAGCTGAGGGTCTCCGGAAATACTCAGCCTCATAAAGGTGGAAACAGAGCAGCAAAGTTTGGGTAGTACCTTGGGTTATATTGATCGCATCATTGGCACAATTTTTTCATGAGACCTAGACAACAAAAAGTTATCTCAACTGACAAAATACAGGGAAGCCCTAGAAATTCCCCAAAAGAAGCGCACCAATCACATTGGAGCCAGAGGAGAGTAAGTACTATAAGAATTAATGCTTTTTTGTTGTTTTAGTTTTTCTTTTTGGACAGCTTTATTTATACACAGGATGAAAAAAACACCACAGCAAGTTTCACCACAGATGTTTTTTTAAGGTGATTTCTATCTACTACAAAAGTAATTTACCTCTCCATTATCAGTCTTTAATCTTTTGGGACAGTCTGAAGGACCAAGTAAGTTTCTAATCTCAGCCACTGTCCACATGATGCATTCAAACAGAAAACCTCAAAGCTGAAGCTCCTTAAATCAATTACATTTGGCGCAAAGCTGGATTTCCTGCTTATTTGCTTTTGGGCTCGCTGCATATTGGTCCAGGACTCAGGGCTGAACTCAGCGGTAAAGATAATGCAAAACCACGGCGCTTCTTTTCCTCTAGCTGCCAAGGAAATCCCTGCTTTAGATTAGAAAATAACTAACGATTGTGTGTCCCTGTATGCTTTGGAGTGGGCCCCTTATTTTATCTACATGGCAGCTACCTGTCAACGTGTGGTGCTTGGAGTAGCGCACTGGGAGTTCATACACACCAAGACTATCTAAACAGACCATTAAGTGCTAGTAAAGTAACACATGTGAACGACAGGTCAATAAATTTTAAACAACTTATGTTCACTGCAAAGACCTGGCTGTTTTAGAACAAGCTGTGTTTACATAAAATCACTTTTTACAAGCATCTAAATAATTAGGGGATACACCACAATAATAATTACATTCTAAGTTCAATATAATAGTTCTAAAGAATTCAACTAATCCCTTGCTTGTTTATACAATTTTCTCCTCCCACTCCACCCTTCTCTCCCTCCCCCCAAGGTCTGGCTTCTTAAATAACACCTTCACAGAACATGTTCGAATTCAAACTTGTGTCCAAATGAGAAGGAACTGTTACTTTTTATACTAATGTGCCCTGACGCTCATCCCACTGCATATGTATATAGAAAATGATGCAAGTTGCCAAGAGACTGGCAGCACTCAAAGGCGAGGACCCAGAGAAAGGTGGGTAGCAGACATGAATACAG